>BLKR01001317.1:196424-307453 GCA_011170035.1 Teleogryllus occipitalis | reverse complement strand
GTAACTGGTTATGAAAAAACCGCTAGTCGACTATAGGTCGGCACGGGATCTCGCCATTTAGGGGGAAAGATCACCGCCTCTTCCCGAGAAAAAACATGCACTACACTTACGGAACTAATGACCCGACGCGCCAGGAATCTCTAGCAATTAATCAGCGTAGTTTCCCTATATATTTGAGTAGGTCAAGAGTTTCTGTTTCATCATGCCACGACTTACTTTATTAGAACAATTAACCCTAAGTGATAGTTTCGTATTTCAACGTTCATCGTATGTTCACAAAACAATTCGAAACAGTCGTCATGAGTAATCGCTTTGTAGAAACCAGCGATCTGGACACACTTTCTTCACGTTAATATCTCATTTTCGTATCTGTCAATGTGGAAAACAGATGTGCAATCGGGGCAGGTTAGTAAAAGTGGAACTATTTCTTAAAAATGGGACGTGGCTGTTTGTGTCCTTGTGAAAAGAAACGCAAAGTTAAAAAAATGTTATATATATGCCCTTGTCATACTTCAAAAACTGAAAATATTTGTACACAAACATGGAGAAAATGATTGATATATATTGGTAAATAAATGTATCATTTAGTTCTTAAATGTTCCTTCAATAATATTACAAATTACTCTGCAGTCCGCCACTAATTCCCTCCATTCCTGCTCTCCGCCTACGGAAATGGCATTGGTATGCAATCTCATTGCATTTTTTGTCGTGTTTAAATCTTGTGATGTGTGGAAGGCGAAACGTAGGGTCTGCCATACTTGCGTTCCCCTGTAAAATATAACACTATCGTCTCTATGAGTTTCGTTGTGGTGCCTTTGATATATATTTTTTCTTGCTGGCTCTTTGCCTACAATTATCTGCTCAGGACAGTGGACCTAATAGACTTGTTAATAAAAATGTATGAATAACATAATTCATCTTCCAACTGAAATAGAAAACCAAGAATTACCAAAATAAAGACTGCAACTTCAAAAGTGTCGGGAAGTCGCAACATGTGCCAACAGGTTAGGAATATCTATAATATGCCAACAGGATAGGCATATATTAGGCAGGTACTCTCAGTAGCAAGTTCTATCAATAGATAGTACAAGACTATCAATAGATATCATGGAACTAGTTAGTCACCTTATTGAATTTACATGAAGTGCTATCAGTTTAGAAATATGTTACAGTCAGAAATTGACTACTGGAAAATAATTTGCAGGGCAGGACCTCAAGGTTAATGTGATGCAGTGAGTGCCATCAGAGTCTGACCGTAGACGAGGGAGGAGGCAAATGCCTTTAATCCTTAAGTCTTCCAGAGCAGATAATCACAGTGGTGGTTTGCCTTTTCCTTCCACTGCGAGAAAAGATGGAGTGATTGCGAGGGACGAATGTAGATGAGCGTTGGATGATTATTGAGAAGCAATATAGTTCCGATAGGTTCCAAAGTGGTGTGAAAATCCAACTATACTACAATCATAATGAAAAAATATCGTGCCTTCCATGGCACTCGAACTTGTAGTTTTCGACTCCGCCAATGTGGTCATGGCAGCAAGCCATTTCGTCACAGAACTGGCTCAAGTTAACTAGCGCCTCGATACAGGAATCTATTTTCTTTCAAGTCTTGGAGGAGACATTACCTAAATCCACATTTAAAGAAGTTTTAAATTTTAAAGAAACCGCGAAAACAAAAATTCATTAAACATAAAAAATGGATAATATTACGATTATTCAGTTTTTAGTTTTACGATGTCAATATTAATTTCAGCTGCTGTATTTATCAATAAAATAAATTAAAATTTGATAAGTTGAAAATTAACTAAAATTAGAATGTCTAATTTATTCTTGTTGGTTGAGTCTCACGTCAGGATAATTGAACTGAGAAGAAAGAAGAGAAATTTGAGGGAAAATTAACATGCTGTGCTAGCTTTCCGTGTGCGAAATTTTTGTTTCATTCTAATAGTATGCGAAACATTACAAAACGTGCGCGAAACATAGCGAAGATTGTGTGAAACATATTGCGCGTGTTTCGTATACTGTTTTTTAATAAAAATTTTAATAATTTTTTAAGTTTTAATTTTAATAAAAAAACAGTATACGAAACACGCGCGATTAGCACATTACTACACTTATTATATAATTTACTATTTTATCTTCGAATATTAAAATCCGACGTGACTTTTCAGCAAGAGTAAATGCCCAATTTTTTATTCCCGTCTAATTCCATCAAACCAAACATCAAGATAAAGAATTCTGTGAAAACATCAGTAACGTAAACGTTGATAGATACAACTAAATTAACAACAAAACTAAATTAATATTCAAGGAAGACAATTTATCTTGCTGGTAAATAATTTGGATTTTAATTACTATTTGGCATTCAGAATTAAAAATTTTCGTTCTTCGAGAATATTACGCAATAAAATATAATGAAAATAAAGCAGTATTCGATTTACGAATCTGATGAACTCACATTTTTAACAATTATGTAGTTTATAACGACTATGTACACTGTCAGGCATTACAAATTAATATGTGCTAGTAAAAGACATTTTAAATACTTTCGATGGATGATAGATTTAACTACAACACTAGTTGCAACTTCGAATATATATCATCCTAGATTCTTGTCAGAAAATGAAGTTTACTTGTCCAATCTATCATTCCATAAAGATACACGTCAGTACCTAGAAACGCACCAGTATTAACATGCATATCCGTGCTATTCAGACCCTCTCTCATAAAGCACACACCCACACTCGATCACCAAACCCATTGTTCTCTTTCCCTCGCGCTTCGCTCGTGCTTTTGCCTAATGAGCGTTTATCACACTCAGACAGCGTTCAGAAATATGACATGGCCGCGCACGACCTAAGCTGTCATTGCTCCATGGATCTACTACTCACAGAGGGCCAGGCACAACACGCGCGAAGATGTCATGATGACGGCAAGAACGCAACGTACGCACCCCGCCGCCTCTCCGCGTTTATAAACGCGCCCCGCTTTCCCGAAGCTCCTTCCGGTCGCGATAGGCAAAGGGTCATTATTCCTCGGGAAGGGAAAGCCGTCGGTCGGTCGGCCGATAGTTGCCTGGCGGTCTTTCTGGGCGCGATGTCCGAACAGATATCTCGACCGACTACAATGGATACGTAATCGTTCAGAGGAAACTTGGCGATAATGGCTGTGCTCTAACACGTGTGGTACACGCAAAGGCCGCGGGTTTTATGTGTTAAAACCGCTACTGCCATTGATAAGGCTGTAAATTAGCTAGGGCGGGAGCGCTCGACCGGGCGACCGCCACGCAAGAGATCGAACCAGACCATCGATCGAGACTTCGGTAAAGCTCTTCGCTGCTTCGTTGTTTTCAACGGCTGCCACCTACGCACTACTGGCCTGACGTTGGCACAAAAAAACACGAATTTTTTACTTGTTTTACGCAAGCTATTGTTATCTCAGTGGATTTCAGGTACACTAATCTACTTTCCCTTTTATGAGCTCTTGTTATTGCGAGAAATCCGTTTGACGTTAGGAGAAGTTAGATTCAATAAATGAATTATAAAATAATTTCCGAAATCACGTTCCATGAAACTTTTTTGAATTTCTTGTATACGTACGGAGAATTTGCGTGGTATGGAAAAAGTTATGTAAAGCTGCGGTGAAAAGCGCCGTTTTTTCGACCGATAAACTCGTTCTGTGGCTCCCTGATACCGTAAAAGAGTGTTTTCTTGCTTCCGAAAGTAGTCAATTTCATTCTCTAACACGTAGCTTAGTCAGAATTCACGTTTTGTGGTTCTTTGATACTGAAATTTCTTTTTCGCCCGTCCGTGAGTGAACAAAACTGGCACCTACACAATTCGTAGAATTTTTGCCGTAAAGAATATTTCCCGATGGAATCTGATCCAAAACTCTACGATTTCGGAAAGAATTCTTGCAATTTTAAGAGTACTTCACATGAAGTACTTGGGACATTTTCAAAAGATTCTCAAAATTGTATACAATTTTTGAATTTTATTTTGCTTGAAAGAATAGGGTGAAATACATGTACACAGATGGATGGTGCAGATCCAATTTCCACTCATACCCCTAAATTTTTGAAAATTTGCAATATTTTGGAATTTTTTGAAATCACCTAGTACATTATTGAAGTTGGAGATTTTTTCTTTAAATTATTTTTTTCTCGTCAACTAGTTCTTTAATTAATGTCATGTACATTTTTGAAAATATTAGTAGCTTCCGCACTGTTTTGACTGAATTATGGGCGACATTAAGTTTAAGACTTTCTAAAAAATTGGCTCCGCATTTTTTCTCTTTTATAAAGTTAGTGCTAAATTCACTATATAACACGACATAGACGCATAAATTATAAAAAAATATATTTTTAAATATCTTAGGTTGTTAAAATTTACATTATAGATATATTTAATCATTCAACGCATTTGTTAACAAAGAAGCTTCAAAGTATCTCTAACGATGCTTTTTCAAAAATGCATAAGCTTTGGAGAATATCAATACACAGATCTCTGAATCTCTCTAAATCTGAAATGTCTGCCTGATTTTTCGAATTTTCGACTTTTAAATACTTTTTCAACTTACATATTCGATTATTTAAATAAAACAAATCTCATGTCAAATCATTTGTTGTCTGTCTGTCCGTCTGTGCAAATCGATTTACCTAAAAAAAACTACTTAATCTATTAACACGACATCTAAACCTAGACGAAATTGAAGGACAGCAAAGAGCGGGAGAAGCATAATAAGCGAAAAAGAACGTGAGAAGCGGAGAAAGCAAAAGGATAATTTTTTCCTCATATATTGCAAAGGACTGTAAAAAGTTGGTACTGGTTCCATTTTTGGTGACCTCTCTATATTATTGAAAGTTGCAGAAAGTTAACTATGCAAATGGAAGATATTTGATGAAAGAGATATTCTTAAATTAAATATGTTCTAAAAAATAAGGTCTTTAAATGCGGCCATGTACAATTCTTGAAAAAAGTGTATTTTTAGCGCAGTTTCTGGTTGAATTTATAAAAACACCTAAAAAAGGCTTCAATTTTTCTTTAATATATTTTTCATGAGAGCAGGGGATAACTACTAATGACGCAGGTCTCATTGCAAAAGTTAGAAATAATGCGAGAAAGTATGTGCTGTTGCAAGCACTTCAATTTATATATATTCATTTGAAGGTGCGAGCTACTAATTTGTTAAATATTGCATAAATAATACAAAATCTTAATAATATAAAACTTATTTTCTATCTCTCAACATCTTTTGCGTTGAAATACTAAGTAAATTCACAAAAGAAAATTTTGATTTTTTCTGGATGTCAAAGAAAATCACACTAACGTCATTTTCCCACCAATGAGACATGATCTTGCGGCGTCTGTCGAAAGCTTCAGGCGAGAGCACGAGTTCTCGGAAGCTCCTGATCGATATTTTATTACACACTTGACGAAACACGCGTGGGCGGGGCGCGAGCAGGTGCGACCGCAGCGCCTCCGACGGCGCAATTAGGAAAACTGCCAGTCGGGGCTATTAATCAACGACAGAAATCAAACTGGCGCCCTTCTCCATGCCTCCCGCCTCCCCCGCCTCAGCCGCCGCCCCAGGCTCGCGTCTGGTTCCGTTTCAATCGGATGAGTAATTTACGTCTAATCGCAGGCCCCCGCCCCCGCGCCTCCGCCGCCGCCGCCACCGCCGAGCCACCACTGTGTCCGGGGAGTTTAAAAGCTGTCGTTTGCAACAGGCGGCTACGAGGGTGGGGCACTTTCTGGCTTCCCTTCTGCACCGGAAATCTGGTCTTAATTAATGAAAGGTGGAGCGGACTCGCTGCCGGACGGAGGCGCGGTCCGAGAGCCGCGAGACTC
Organism: Teleogryllus occipitalis; assembly: GCA_011170035.1. Lineage (NCBI taxonomy): Eukaryota > Metazoa > Arthropoda > Insecta > Orthoptera > Gryllidae > Teleogryllus > Teleogryllus occipitalis. The sequence goes on along the minus strand of BLKR01001317.1, from coordinate 301,607 downwards.
CGCCCCCGCCACCCCCCGCCGCCGCTGTCTCCGCCGCCCTCGCCTCCCCGGTGGTCTTGCCTCGGCGGCTGCACTCACCCGCCCGAGCGAGCCGATCTTCTCACCGCTTCCTTTCCCCACTCTCACCCCCGCCTCCGGCTGAGGACTACCTCGCCAGCCTCTTCCCCACCCCCACCTCCGTCTGAGGATCACCTCGTTCGCCTCTTCCCCACCCCCGCCTCCGGCTGAGGACCACCACGTGCGCCTCTTCCTCACCCCGCCTCCGTGTGAGGACCACATCGTTCGCCTCTTCCCCACCCTCCCCTCCGTATGAGGATCACCTCGTTCGCCTCTTCCCCACCCTCCACTTCGTCTGAGGACCACCTCGTTCGCCTCTTCCCCACCCCCGCCTCCGTCTGAAGACCACATCGTCCGCCTCTTACCCATCCCCGCCTCCGTGTGAGAACCACCTCTCCCGCCTCTTCCCCACCCTCCCCTCCATCTGAAGGTCACCTCGCCCGTCTCGTCCCCACTCCCGCCTCCATCTGAGGACCACATCGTCCGCGTCTTCCTCTTCCTCAACTCCATCTGAGGACTACCTCTCCCGCTTCTTCCCCACCACCGTTTCCGTCTGTGAACCACCTCGTCCGCCTCTTCCCCACCCTCGCCTCCGTCTGAGGACCACATCGTCCGCCTCTTCGCAACCTACTCACCGCGTCCTGTCCTCCACCAATGTCCCATACGCTGTCTTCTCTCCTTTGATATTCGGAAACGAACGTTGCCTCGCCTCCATCCCAACAGCAGACTCCTTCCCACCCACCCAACCTCCATCTCCACGGCTCGGCTTGCTCTGAGGGTCGCCTCCTCGCGCTGGCTGTCCCCGCCACCCCCGTTCCGGTCCGCTCGCCCGCTCCGCTGCCTTCTCCTCCCCTCCGTCGCATCGTGCGGTCGCCGCCCCCTATCGGGAGAGCCCGCTCGCATGTCCACTGCCAACTTACCGAGGTCCGCTGCAAGTTGCGCAGTTGAGATTGTGCGGTGACTGAGGTCGTGGGCCCGGGGGACTGATTGTTTATCGCAATTAATTTGGACGGATTTTTGTCGGAATGAGTTGTAACATTATTCAAGGCGTTCGCGGGACAGTTTAACGAAGCTCGCGACCGGTGGAAATGACCGGGCGTTTCCGGTAGTTGGAGAGTAGTTTTCTGAGAGCAAATGGATTCTGCACTCACTTAGTCTACAAGTTCTGGGGGAGTCTAGTGAGTTGTAAGTGCTTTTAAAATGCAACGTTTAAAGTGATTTGAAGGAAATAATTATTTTTTACAACATGCAGTTACACCTTATAAGATGTCGTTGTTTTGTTTTTTTCTCACTGTCTATTCCTTTGACAAATCACTATACTAATATACGTAATTGACATTTAAATGAAAAAATTAAGTCCATTTTAATTAGTACATGCCAAACGTTCTCATTTTATTTACATTATAATGTGTTTATAAAATAAATTACATTTAATTATATACTATTTTACTTTTCTTTTGGTATTTAATCACAAGTGCCTGGTAAGTGTGTTATTTTTTTAAAAAAAATGTTAAATTCTTGTACTACATACTTTTTAAAAGTATTGTGATTTCACAATACTTGCAAACAACTATTCATACGAAACCTATTTTCTTCATTTTTTACTTTCCATGTAAACAAATTTAATATGCTCCGTCATGTGCTGGTTAAACATGTACAAGAAATTAAAATGATCCAGAAATTTCAAGACCATCTATTTCATGCTTTCCGGAGATAAGTATTTATTTCAAGTGATATTCAAGGACACGACATGTCTGCGATGCTTAAGTTATTTCAAGCCGATAAAAATTGTCTCTAATAGTCCTGCACCAGGGAGATCCTTTATTTAACACCAATGGAAGTGGCCGAAAATCTTCGCAAAGAACAATGCAAGAAAAAACTTAAATCACTGTTTTATTTAATATTTTAAACTAAAAATAAATATTCAATAGCCTAGTTGTCATTCATTCATGGCCCTCAGAACAAGAGACGTCAATAAGAGCAATGAAGTATTTCGACCTTTTCCTGCAGTATGAATGGGCACTCAACATCATTAAAAGGAGAAAAGAATTCGAGCGGTCGCAACCGTATGTTATCGCGAGTTCTCAGTTTACTACGCAGTCGGAGCGTTTATGTGGCCCCCCACCCCACCCCAGCCGCACCTCGCCTCCCCCAGAGCACGGCGCAGCGCGGCGCGTCCGACAGCCAGCCAGCCAGCCAGGCAGCCAGCCGGCCGGGCGACCGGAAGGAAGCACGGACACGCAGACGTTCAATAACTTTGAAAGGGCGTAGCCTCGCATACGTCATCATTGATATGAATGAAATCATGGAAGTGCATTGCCCGCCTGCCTACCCCGCCTAATGGATAGCGTTAGTTAATCAACGACATTAACCCTTGTCGTGCAGGCGCCAGTGGCGGCGGCGGCGGGGGCGTGGGCGGGGGCGGGGCTGTCCGCGCGGGCGGAAACGGCTGGGCAAGACAATACGCGCGCGGTATCGCTGCACCGCCCACGCCCACGCCCGCGGCCCCGCCCGCCCGCCCGCCCACCCGCCATTTCATGCAGAAGCGCCTTCTCTCCGGGGACATCGGATGACGGAAGGTTGGGACCAGGAAACGCGCTCTAGATACCGGGAAACAAGCGAATGCTTGCGTGCTTTTAAGGAAGTATTTTGAATATTTTCTTAAGTCGTATAAGCGCGTTTTGAAAATAAAAATTTCGCTGAACATTGATTTGCATTGCTGATAAAAGCAATATTATATTTTAATAAATAACGAAATTACGTCATTGTAAACTATTTCGCAGCTTTACGATAACATTTTTGAATAGCACAATTTTTTATTTCCAGGAAAAGAAACGTTCCATGAAATAATCGTAATTTTGTTTTCTCACAAAAAAACTGTAGTGACGGAGAATATAATAAAAAACAGGGACTACGAATTAGGATAGTAAGTTGGTAAGTTGAGCCAATAATTTTTGTTTGTAACATCGTTCAAGAAAGTAAATGAAAAAAATATGTTTAAATTTTCAAATTAATGTAGATATGATTTTATTATTCCTCTTCAGTTAGTGTTGTGAGCGCTTGTTTATTTCGACAGCTGTTTGAGGGTCTTTGCAGAAGCAACAATCATATAGTAATTTGTATGGATTTTAATGTTTCGCTGATAGATCTCTCAGTGTCATTTTATAAGGGTGCGTCTGAAACATCAGGTGGTACTTCCACTTCTTACATGATATATCTTCTCTTATTTATGTGCAATGAATTTTAATTTTTACTTTAATTTTAAAAATATTTCTGCTATTAATATTGTCAAGAATCTCATTGAATTATTAAAATTTATTTCTTAAACTTTTCATAACGAATTTGTGCTAATGTTTTTAAAATCAATAAAAATATAACGAAAACATTGCATTGGCAAAGTTTGAAGTCAACAATCGCCTATTCTAATTTAGGACCAAGGAATACGAAAGATTTCTCTCAACAGAGATATATTAGATCCAGACTTAAAAGCTAAACCGCGAGAGAAAAATCTTTCACAGAGCAACTTTTTATTTGCCACTTTACACACGCTATACCTGAACCTTCCGTCTGTCATCATTCCCTTTGTCATTGAGCATGATGTCACCACGCTTTGGATATCGGTGGCAGTTGATGTTCAAGAACAACTGCGTCATGCACGCAGGGCACTAATCGCCTGCCATTAGTTGACGGTTGTACAGCCCCTAGAAGCCGCGTTCGGAGGAATTCCACAGTCGGAAGTGAGAGACTCCTTCGTTTTAACAGACAAATCATTGTCATGGTCATTTTCTACGAGGTATATCTAGTATACTACGATCAAAAGAGATTCTCAAGCAAATGTTGGACATTGTCTCGCTGTGAACAAACACACCGTCTCTACGCTCCGGAGACCTCCAACGCTCCAATAAGTGAGCAAGGGAAAGGGCGTCGCGCCGCGGCGGCAGGGGCGGCGGGGGCGGCGGGGGCGGCGGGGGCGGCGGGGGCGGCGGGGGCGGCGGGGGCGGCGGGGGCGGCGGGGGCGGCGGGGGCGGGGGGCGGGGGGGCGGCGGGGGCGGCGGGGGCGGCGGGGGCGGCTGTGTCGAGACGTTCGCGTGCCGCGCGGAGGCACAGTTTAGGCCCGAACGGCGGCGGTGACCTCGCGTTATCGCTTCGCGCGTATTTTACTGCGTGTTAAGCGAAGAACGGCGCCGTATGTCTTAGGTTTATGCGCGCGCGGGGGCGAGCGAGGGAGCGAGCGCCCGAAGGGATCGACCGACGCCTCACGTGGAGGTCACGGTTGTATGCGCGCTCTGCCGCCCCCGCCGCCACGCCCACACGCTCCTCCCGTTCCCGTCATTCCCGCAGTCATCGCCGATCCCACCATCCCTGCCGCCTCTATGGTCCCCTCAGAAACTGTACCCCGACTATCCATGGTTCTCGCTGACCTCACCGGCTTCGAAGTTCCCATGACCCCAGGGACCATCTAAAAAGTTTCCCAACACGGCCCCGCTACTTACAGCGTCAATATCCCCATCGTCCGTGTATCATACCTTCCTCCTTGTCGTCTTCCCCGCTGCTCCCACCTCTCCATGGATTCGACCACCTGTCTCATCCACCCTCACCCCTGGCGTATCCCATCATCGTATCGTTCTTGCCTACATTGTATTCCCATTTGGTTACCGCCACCCACATGGTCTTCGTAAAATCCTCCCCTACAACCGTCCCGCCGGTCCGCTGACCTGCCACGTCCTTCCTGTTATTCGCACCGCCAAACTCTGAAACATCTTGCCCCACTGCGTAAGTTGCTGCTTCACTGTTCGTACGAGAAAAGTGCAACGTCCATTGAAATGAATGAGTCCAAGACTATTTTAATACAGCAAGTTACTTCTTGATTAATCAAGTTTCTGAAATTTTGTGTATGGTTTATAGATATTAAAAATTTCTATTAATCTGGTTTGCAGTTTTTCTTGTTTAGACTTACTAAATTCCTTACTTCCTAGAAGGACATTTTACCTTTGTTACCGTTTCTTTGGCATGAGGAATGATTTAAAATAGAAAGGGGTTTGTCTTTGCAGTCTATATTTTGTCAGATTTCTGTTTATTTATGTGAGTTTCCATAATATTATTTATTTTCTTATCTCTCATTCTTTATAATATTCATCGAGAACAATTATTTTACTATTTAATTTATGATTGTTATTAATTTTCCCTTTCTCATTCTCATAATTATTGCTCCATTATTTAAACTTGTGGCTCTGAGGAGCCTGGCCTTCCAGTGACTGAATCGGAGCTGGAGGTTACTGCGCTCTTCCGATTATCTCCGGTTCCAAGGAGGAAGGAAAAACGAAATCAAAGGAATGGGAGGTTCAGTTGTATCCGGGTACGCAGCGGGGCTCGCTCAGATTGCTGGGCCAATCAGAATGAACGTACGTATTTATTGCCCTCCGGTCTGAGCTTTGATATTTGTTCGATGCGTGACGTGTGAGAAATGGAATGAATATTCATGCTTCGTCGAATTTGAGTGCCTCCCTTCTCCAATCAATGTCTTTTACCATAATTATGTAATAATAATAATATAATAATAATAATAAATATAATAATAATAATAATAATAATAATAATAATAATAATAATAATAATAATAATAATAATAATAATAATAATAATTATTATTATTATTATTATTATTATTATTATTATTATTATTATTATTATTATTATTATAATACTTTGTCGCATGATAAGGCTCACCATGAATGACAGATTAAATTATAAAAACGTATTTCATACGACTTAATATTATTTTCTCTTTAATACAATACAGCCACCGTAATAGCAGTCATACACGCGGGAAGTTATATAAAATCCATGGACATACGTAGAAAACTATTGCGCGCAACGACGCTCGACAGGAAACCAGCGCTACATTGTCTCAGAAGGTGATTTTACTCACACACTGGATATGTTGAATAGAAATGCAGCTCATTTTATGAGCTTGTGGCATCATGAAAATATTATCTGTTTCAGGTAAATACATGTGATACGAAAATATGAGATATTTAAATTTCGCGGTAAAGAACCAACCGGCGGTCCATTGAGGCTCCGATGAAAAAGTCAAGAAAGAATCCCAGGAAAACCTATCACTCAGTTGCCAGCACTAGTTGCTTTTTTATCGTCATAATTTAATTTGCTTATGTGTGACTGACGGCATTACATTCTTATATTGAAAATTATTTCGATGTATTGTGCTCAGGTGAGAAAAGTTTAGCCCGTGCATTTTAATATCTCTTTCACATAAAAATACATATTTTTATTTTAATCTTGGAGAGCATTGCAATCATACACTTTAACATTTTTTGTTTGCATCGTTTAAAGAGTAATTTATAATACATTGATATATTTGTTCACAATGTTTATTTTTTTTTGCAAGCCAGTATCCCTAAAATCTTTAATTCACTTTTACCTAGTTTTGTTGCAAAAACATAGTTTTTTATAATACTATTGGTAAAAATGACATTTCATTTTGAAAGTAGGAAATGTTGCAACACGAGGACGATAGACACATGTAGAATAAAACCCTACTAGTAAAATAAATTACCTTTTACCACGTGTGTCACAGACAAACTTACGGACTTACCTTTTTTTAAAATTAAAGGACACAAATCATTTAATTGAAGACCATGCTACATTAAGATCAATTGTAACTGCGGAGAAATATTTTGTTTTCTTTGGTGCATTCACAGTTTGGTTTAACATTTGAAAATCGTCTCACTGTTAGCACTAGTGCTATAATCGCACTTTTAGCACCCTGTTCATACCCTAAAAGTAATCACTTTTATTATTGCCTGTCTAAAACGTTTATTTTAATTGTATTATTCTTACGAACAAGACTGCGGTCTCTGGAATTAAGTTATGTCCCTGTACTTACACTTTGTTCTTACCAACGTATCCCCAGATTCCCACAAATATAAAGGGCGTATTATTCTATAAGTTTAGAATGCACCTATTTGCAATAAATGGTTAGGAATTGTTTCTATTTCTAATAAACTCTTTTTTTCTTATCTTATTCTCGTCGACGTTTGTGAGTTGTTTTAAATTCCTTTCTCAAGAAATGCATAGTACAAAGAGCCAATTGCTATTCTATTGCATTGAAATGAAGTATTTATTTTTTCGTTTAGTTTTACCACGCTATCTTAATCATTCTTATCGCCCAAAAGAAAACTTAATGTTAATAAACTCAGAACTTCTAGCGTTTCTGCTAGCTGCAACTCCATAAATACAGGCCACATGGTCTTGCATGGTGTGGAACGCAGCTCTCGCAATGCAAGAATATCCACATAAATGGGCGAAGCATGCAAACGAAGGAAATGGCCAAACCGTGATGCAGACACATAGATTTCCAGCAAAATCTCAAAAACCTACTTTTATACGAATTGCACTACTTTCTTAAGACTACACAAAGAGTTAAAACATTATCACACCATTTATCAGGATTTATAAGCTAAGACTTTCTTTTAATGTTTTCGAGTCCTTTCGTTGGGATCTGACAAGTAAGGGCATGACAAAACCTTCTATCCATGCAAGTCGCAGGGCACGGAGTGACATTTAAAGCTGCGACGTGGAGGCGCAGACTGACATTTCGGCATTGTGTGCGTCGGAGCCAAGGGACTACCACAACTTTTGTCCGCGACTCTCGAAAGCTATTTCGGCTTCCAATAATATTGAATTCCCAGAAGCGCTTAGAAGCAATCTGCCAATGTAGCGATGTTCGCCAACATATTTCGAACTTGTTTCGAAGGGTCTGTAGGGTGACTGAGTTGGGTATACAGGGTGTTTCCACAATATTTGCCGCAGACCGTGAAATATCAAAACAAGTAGGGAATAATGGAGAACGTGATCACAGAATGCTTGTATCGTACTGTACTAATTTATGGGGCGCCTACCGTGGGTATTTTCATGTTCCAAAATGTTAATTTGTGTTTGGCAAGTTCGTAATTAAAATAAATGTAAACATATTACAGTTGCCTCACTCGTCCTCGGGTAAAGGAGATTACATGTAAAAGTATGGATAGAAATACTTTGAAAAATGTCTGTTGCATTACAAAATTAGGTTTACTTGTTTTCAGTACGATGAATTAAGTCGTAAGATCCATTTTGTTCCGGAAAGCCAGAGAAGTTCTTCAGAGGGTATCACTGCAGTTGTCTTGAAGTCATCAAAACAAGTTTTTTCTAGAGTTCTTCCAGGATATTTTAAAGGAACCGTCAGTGGCGTCATGCGGTTGCAATTATGCACAGACGAGAGTGGGTTAAATAATTGCTGGTTTATTTACTAAATTCCACCACCGAAACAACCTTTTTTACACAATTAAATTAACTGAAAAAGATCCCACTACTCGGAGTAATCTGTCGCTGGGGCTACCACACCACTACGCTCGAATATCACTTACATTAGATGGCGCGAAGCGCCGTATCCTACTTACGGACTCGTCCTTGAGTCTCCCTGTCCTTACATCAAACACATTGCCGGCCCTATCCGCCTCACTCGCTGCCCGCACCCACCCAGGCATTCGCCAACCCGCTCCCGGCTAGATGCGTACCCCTCGAAGACTCGAAGCGAAAGAGATCGGAGCGTCGTCGCGCCCGGCGCAGGGAACCCGCTCTACTTCCACGCCACCTCCTGGCTTTCTCCCTAACACCACATCCGCGCTCTCTATAACAAAGGCTAGCACGCCTAACGTTTCGCCTACGTCACGCGGCCGCTCTTTGAAATGTGTTTGTATCCACGACGTTACACGTCTAAAAACATAATCATTCAATTCTTGACGAGAGTATTCGTGTGAACTATTTATTACCAGTAAAGATGTCTTACAGTTTCCAAAATCGGCTTCGGGTACTTTGAACGACCCAAAACTCGCTTTTACCATAATTTTCAGGAAACGCACCGGAAGAACAACGAAGAAAAGTTGAGGGACTCAGTAGAACAAGGGGATATCCCACATTGACCTCTTTCTGACTTATTGAGAGTTTGACCAGAACTTTCCCACAATAAATCAGTATACTTTTAAACTTTTAAAATCGGCTTCGGGCTTCGGGTTTCATTAGCTTGTAAGTTCATACAGAATTTTAATAACATATTTCACTAAAAGAATAATATTTGAAGTTTTATTTAATACTAATAACGCAATTTCACAAAAAATGTGGCATAGCCCCTTTTCCCACCGAGCTTTTCAATTGTCATTTCCTCACCAGACAATGGGTGGTATGAATAAAAATGAGCATGTGCTGTTTACTCGCGTTTTATCAGCTGATGCTCGGTATCATATGAATAAATGTTTCCAGAATATTCTCAATTGGCCATGAGAATATTTTCATCACTGGGAATATTTTTATTCATACGATGTTGAGCACATGCTTATTGGTCGGAGAATAGACTCAAACCCAATACTCATGCTTGTGAGGAGATACTCTAGGCAAATATTTCTTTGTTATTCATACTACACAATGTCATATATGCTAATCCTGGAAAATGTCAAACTGTACGGTAGGACAAAGGGATACACGCAGGTTACTGCATTTTTTCTTGAGTAATCGATACATCTAGTCCTTTCCAACTACATACAAAGTTCTAATAGTTATGTTTTTGTCTTTAGTTCATTTTATTAGTGAGCAAATATAAAAAAGTAAAAATCGGGAAAATTAAAACTATTGTTGCAATTTATCGTATTTTTTATTTCTTCTTCAATTCAAATTAAGTAATTTTTCTGCACGAAAAGACACTGGAAGCACGAACTATAAAAAATAGAAAACTACTTCTGAAAACGTTCCCTTATATACTCTCTATCCAACTCGGATTTGATGCTCAACAATATCGTTCGTACACTGAGAAAGATTGCAAGGGGATTTTGATATGGATTTTGATATTTTGGGCATGCTGCTGATATCAAAGGATATAATCACCGCGCATATGCGGATCCTCCAAGTCGAATGCAGATAAGTGATGACGATGAGTGCTACACTGCAAGGAGTGCTACAATGAGTGTAACATTACTGAGCGCAGATAAGGAAGGCTGCTTTCGCTTACGGTTATTTACATCCTCCCCTCTCCTGATTAGACGAGCACAATAGTGGTTTAGCTTTGTCTCTCACTGCAAGAACAGCGGGATCATGAAGAGTGAATAAAGGCTATAAGTAATTACTTATGGATGAGATGGTGATTCAGATGATATATAGTGGATGTGAGAAGCCATCTGCACCAAAACATAGTGACACCTATAATTATGCTAGACGTGAAATCGTAGCCTCTGGCTGCACGTACTTGGACAATCCTCTAATTACTTGAGCCTCCGAGGTACACAATATCATAAGAACAAACATCTTAATAAGACCATGTAGTCAATGATAGAGTACTCAATTTACGGATATATACGATAATTAGACCCGGACGTTTGGCAAAATACTCCATTTGTGTCAAAGATTCTCAATAAGGTTTAAGGCTGGGGATTGGTGTGACATATTGAGTACCTAGGGACAATTGTAGAGAAGTCATTCCCTCACAATTATATTTTGGGTCGCTTTTTGACGAAATTTAAAACAATTTTTAATCCCCAGATTATCTGCGCTTCTGCGTAAATTATTCTTGAGAATATTCGGATTGTGCATTTTAGCCAATGTACCTTGAATAAAATCAATTTTACCCACTCCACTAGCGACTACAAAGCCCCAAATCATTACGTGCCGACCTTCATGTTTTGCTGTCGGAATGAGATTCTTATTATTAAGCTAATCATGCCGCTTTCTCCTCCAGCCACCTACCACGTTACCCCAATACCTCAAATTTACTAACGTCCATAAATACAACCTTTTCCACAATTCTTCGTCTTTGTCTATTCACTGCTTTGCGAATTGCAACTTCTTCTGCTCATTTATCATGCTGATGAATGGCCTTTTCCTAGCAACTCGCCCATTATATCCAACATTTCGAAGCTCTCTGCGCACAATTTCCAGATGGGCGGGCGTTTCAGTTTAAGAACGCAGTTCAGCAGATAGCTCCCGAGCACTGATCCTGGGAGTTTTCATTATCTGTCGCAATATCACATGTTATTTCTTGGCGCTGACTTTCACTGGACGCCTTCTCTCTGGCAAGGACTCAATCCTGTCTTCTTCCTTGTACCTCATACCTCTATATTATGTCATTAACTGTTAATAGAGATATATTTCCCCGACTCAGCGCTTCGGTCCGAAGGGTCGCGGGTTCGAGTCCCGCCCTGAGCATGGCTGTTTGTCCCTTGACTTTGTGTGTGTGTTGTCGCGGAGGGTCTCACGTTCTGCTGACCCCAGATCAGAGGAGCCCGCAAGTGTTTGTCTAGTGTATGGTCGAATATGCGTCCCTTCGGGACGTAAATTATTATATCTAAAAATTGTATGTATTAAAAGTCAATATGCTCTTGAAATTAGGTTAAGAAGAGGAAAGAGGGCTTTGCCCGAATATTAATGTGACTTATATATTTTCTAAACGTTTCTAACGCTAACTAATCTATACAATAATTTTATAATAGAATTATATTACTCCTACTTATGCTTTTTTATTTAGATGATGATTTTCTATACTTTCCCAATTATCTAAATAAGTGGATTTCTACTAAAACAACAATAATTCAACGACTTTAATAATAGGAAAAAGAAAAAAAATATAAACCTCATTACTAACCTATTTAAACCATTTTCCGTCATTGGAAACAATGCACGGCTGATTAGGAACATTTCGCGATGAAATATCCTTTCCGATAACGAAGCCATCTCACAGCAGCCGCATGAGGTACTTGCCATCTCACAGCAGCCGCATGAGGTACTTGCCATCTCACACCAGCCGCATGAGGTACTTGCCATCTCACACCAGCCGCATCACTTGAGGAGCACCCTGTAGCGGCGCGGGCTGCCGCGGTGGGAGCGACCCCAGAAGCATCGGCAGCGTCTTCGGGGCCGGCGGCGCGGGGACGCGTCGCGGCGCAGCGGGGGCGGTGGCGCGGGCCACGCGATGATTAGGTCATCATCGGCCGCGCCTCGGGTGATCGCCCGCCGGGCGCGGCGCGGCGCAGCGCGTGGGGCGGGGGCGGGGGCGATTGATTGCATTGGGAAGTCCCGCCTCGCCGCCAACTCTTCTCCTCGTCACACGCGGCGATCGCGGTCGAAGACGTTTTCTTGATGCCGACTGAAGATATTTCTAGCGTGCGTATCACAAATAAAATTAAATGTCTTTCTCCTTTCGCTCAGATTTGCATTCCTGCGCTGACATTTGCAGTTAGGTTTCGTCAACTTTTATTGTAAATAAGAAATGTAAAGTAAATAATGAACTGAAAAGCAACATGAAATTTATTTATTAGTATTTTACTTTTTGGTAAGATTTGAATTGAAATTTCTTATTTATTTTGTAACCTCTTTAAAAGTTGGTTATCGCCTTAGTATGTGGGTTATTGTATTTTTGTTTAATGTATTCATCTTCTTTCGGAATAGACGTGCCCCCTGGCTGGGGCTATTTTATTTTCGGTGCAACCACCTAGATATATAACTGTCTCCATTTCATCACTGTAAATTGATGAGTTCTCGAGCTTCTTGCAAACTATTGCTTTTCGAATCGCCGATGATGTGAACTACAGTATGTCTAAATTGAATGCAATGAAACTAGCAATAGAAGCAATTTATTAAAAATGAACACTGTAAATATTACGAAAGAAATTAGAAGGAATAAGGAAAAAATCGTGCATATAATTTAAAATTTTCAGCAACACGAGATCTAGTAAATATTAAAATGTTTTGAAATAGATTCAGCTTTGTACACATTTTATTTAATATGAAAGATAAATCACTGTAATACTAAAATAACCTGAACACATTGGTACATTGGATCTCAAAAGTTTAGTTCTAATCACTCAAGTTACTATTAATCTCTGCTAAAAAACTTTTAGAAAATAAATATTTTAAAAGCACGTAGTATAAAAATTCAAGAGGGCAAAACATTGCAATAATATGACCAAAAGGACAAAATCGTAAGAACAAACGTTCTTTACGATACCTACAGTCTTTGGAGGACTATGTAAAAGGAGGCAAGACGTAATTCGATCAGGCCTGCCTTGGCCATTGTTCATCCGAAGTCTCGCGCCTATCGATTGCGCCAGGGGGCCGTGTCCGGCGTCGCCGCCGCCGCAGGAGGCCGAGGCCGGGACGTGGGTCGTCTGGCCACGCGCGCGGGGCTGGCCGCTGCCCGCAGGCCCCTATTAGCTGATGAGCTCCGCCAGTTTCCGCACCGCCTCGCGCGTCGCCCCAATCAGACGCGATCGATCCTCATGCAATTAACTCCATCTGCCGGCTCCACCGCCGCCGCCGCCGCCGCATCGGACGCTGCGGGCGTCTTGAGGGCGTCTGCCTTCGGGCGAGCGACCGGCCGGCCGCTTGGCAACCAGGCGGACGAAGGTCCCCTTCTCAGCCGCTTCGTCGCCCCGCCCTTCTGCCGCTGGCCAAGCCACCCTCCGCGTCCCCCGCCACTGCTCGGGGTGTGCAAACTCTCGCCTAATTTTGCTCCGTGGCGTTTCACTGTTCGTTTCGCCCAAGACACTGCGATAGCGTCAACAGTTGGATGTATAACGTTTCAACTTGTTTATTGATATTTGAATTGATGGTCGAAAGATTCAAGATAATGCAATCAAGATCATGTATTATACAGTACATCATTAAAGATGCTCCCTGCGTTCTTTATGTCTAGGACGTGCAAATTCTCTTTGTGTGTGTGTGTTCACGGGCAATATATCCAGAAAAACTGAAGCGAGATTTAATAACAGTAAGTCCAGTACAAACTGCTCCGGGTTGGCGGTACGTCAGGGGATATCTGGGCCATGCCCAAGAAAACCAAACATTCTTCGTAAATTTTCGAATTTTTCTTGCACTCACCAGCTTGCGCATGTACATGTACTTTAGAGAGGAAATGAGAACGGAGTCATGTTTACAGGAGCATGCGGTTTCTAGGAGGCCAAGAAGCTCACGAGGACGCAGTTTGACTTGTCTGATGTAGCCCATAGGCCATTATCAATTAATTTGTTTCTTTAAAGCGGTTCATATGCCTGTGTGAGCTCTTCACTCTTCGAATTCTAGATTGGAAGAGGTGAGGATTATGAGCAAAAGGCAATTGCGAGATATGGAGATATGAAATTGCTATCACGCTATAAACGCATTATGAAACCATTCATGTCGTATGTCACGTTCGAAACCTTGCCTTCCTTATATCAGACACTGCCTTGAGGGACTTATAGTGATCAGTCCATTAGACGTTAGCCACAGATATCGGTTTCTTTATAGCACTAATGGCAAACCATCTACTAGGAAGAAAAATGGGTCTGAAATAAATAATTGTAAGACGCAGTTGATACTTTCTATGTCCAAGTTGGTGACGAGGATTTGGTCTTCGGCCTAGGCGATTTTATGTCCAAATTCAGTATTACTGAACACTCTGTTAGGGAAAAAAGAAAATTATTTTAAATAATTAGTTAAAAAGTACCAAAAGAAAAAGCGATTCAGGGTATCAAGCCTAGCCCAATACTTTTAACACTAATTTAGATAGATAGATAGATATTTATTATTCTGCAGGTAGGTATATACAACCTGGTGGCAGAACTCTACAATTTACATATTACTAATATTAACTTAAAATTATTTAACAATGTAACTTTAAATTATTTAAAGACATAATAATAATAATAATAATAATAATAATAATAATAATAATAATAATAATAATAATAATAATAATAATAATAATAATATGCTAACAATAATAACCTTAACTACATTATATGGTTGACCTGCACAGTTATTTGAAACTATTAAATACAGGATTACACGACTTTTTAATTACACTTCACTTCACTTTCACTTCACTTCACTTCACTTCACTTCACATTTGCAATTCACTTCTCTTTCTACTTCTATACTGCACTACACTGCACAACACTTCACCACACTTCAATACAATACTACTTTGAATATAATTATATATTTAGAACAGGAAGCATTTAATAGAAATTAACACAATAATAATAGCAATAAAAATATCAATAATAATCAAATAATAACTGATATAATAATCCAACTTATTAAATTAATAAAGTTTACAAATACCATTAGTTAATTTATTTTTAAATCTTTGAACACCTAGAGGAAAGGGTTCCAAGGCTGTCGCAGGTAACTTATTCCAGTCCGTTATTGTTCTATTTGTAAATGAAAATTTTCCAACATCTGTTCTCTGTGGCCTAAACTGAATTTTGTGCTTGTGATCCCCCTACTAAAGTACGAAGGTCTACCCAATCGGATGTAGATATCTTTCCAAGCTGGATAACCGGCATACGCTTTGTACAGGGCACAGAGTCTTGCCTTAACTCTCCTAATTTCTAGAGACTCCCATTCAACATTCTTCCTATTCCCTCGGAAAGCAAATGTATACGCTCTTCTCTGTACTCTATTCAAATATTCCTTTTGGGAATTTCTATAAGGGTCCCAACAAACAGCCCCGTATTCCATTAATGGACGAACTAGAGATAAATAAGCTAATTCTCTCGCTTTCGCAGTACTCTTTTTTAGTATTCGCATAGTAAAATGCAATTTGATCAAAACAGTTGACTGATTTGCAAAATTCCATACGCATATTTTTAACAATAGTTACAGAAAGAAAAAAAACGCGCGCAAACTGCACCCCAGAATTTGGAACTACCACACCGACCCGCTACCCGATGGGCACATCATTGGGTTGACTACATCATCGCTGCACCGAGGTAGTACGAAACGTAACGTGCTTGCAAGTCTACTGTTGGTTAGTTCACTGATGAGTCCTTAGCGCTGCCAACAGAGCCGATGGCTGCCTCTAAGGGCTCGTGTGTAATTCCGTGCCGCTTCTTCGCCACCGCGTCCTTCTCCCCGGCGCAGTCCCTACGCGGCGCTCCGGGGCAATCGAAGGCGGGCTCCCCTCGCGGGGCGACGCGCCGCCCGCCCAGGCGACGACGCCCCACGACTCGCCGCCGCCACGCGTCCGCCGAAAATACCTAGGACTTCATCTGGACACAAAACTAACCTGGAAAACCCACATAGATATCAAAATTAAACAAGCAAGAAATAAATTATTCCAACTCCGGCCACTAATCAACAAACATAAATCTCTGTCATACACAAACAGTACAACACTATACAAAACAATAATCAGACCACTACTCCTTTATGCATGCCCCATATGGACAAACGCAGCCCCCACAAATGTCAATAAAATTCAAGTTATGCAAAATAAATTTTTAAGATTAATCACAAATGCCCCCTGGTTCATAAGTAATAAACAACTTCATTCAGAATTAAACATCAATACAATAATAAACCAAATAGCACAAATATCACACAACTTCTACCAAAACCTAACAGACATACCAGCAGCATCCCATTACAAACTTCCGAAAAATCCAACCCACATACGAATAAAAAATAGATTCCCTTTTGAAGCATTCCTCAAAATTTTAGCCAACGACAATTCATAACACCGAGGTTCTCCCCTAGAGTATCCTCTCCAATGCATAGATTAAGTCAGCTTAGATATTTTAACTAGAATAAGTCTGATAAAATACATCTGTAAAGTAGTTGTACTGAACGATGTAAATCCTCCAAAATGAATAAATGTGTTAATATAAAAAAAAACGCGTCCGCCGCCACCCCTAAACCCCTCCGACTCTCTTCTACGTTAATTCATTATTTCAAGAATCCGGCCGCGACAACTATTACGATCATTACTCCAATAGATGTGTTGCATGATATACCGGAATACGGAATGATGATCATCATCATGTACAGTATGGATTAGGCCTTTAGGTCTGTTCCGTCTCCAAGAGTTTCATTTGATCATTCCATCGCAGTCGTGCGATCATTACTCCAGTAGGTATGTTGCATGATATACCGGAATAGAATGATATATCGGAATGATGATCATCATCATGTACAGTATGGATTAGACCTTTAGGCCTGTTCCGTCTCCAAGAGTTTCATTTGATCATTCCATCGCAGTCGTGCGATCATTACTCCAGTAGGTGTGTTGCATGATATACCGGAATAGAATGATATATCGGAATGATCATCATCATCGTATACAGCATGGATTAGGACTTTAGGCCTGTTCCGTCTCCAGGAGTTTCATTTGATCATTCCATCGCAGTCGTGGATGTCCTACATTTCTTCTGCTTTGCGGCCTGTATCCAAAACTTTGAAGAGGGATGCGCGAACCATCCATTCTCTGAAGATGGTTGTACCTTTGGAATCTATGTGAATCTTATATTTGGCCTAGTTCTGACCTAATGTCTTCATTTTTCTTGTGGTCTCTCAAAGAGTATCCAGCTAGTGGTCTCAGCAACCTCATTTCTGCTGCTTCAATCTTTTTTCTCTGTTGAGTTTTTTTGTCCATTCCTCTGAACCATACAAGAGGGCTGGAAACGTCATAGTTCTATAGAATTTAAGAACAGTGTCTTTTCTTACTTTCTTTAGCAGATATTGTTTCATTGTACCAAGTAGCTACAGGAATTTAGAGAGTTTTTGTTCGGAATTATATAATTGTGTGTATGTGTTGTGAGAGAGAATAGGACAAAGAATAGGAAGGCGCTCCCGTTGCGTCGCTCCATTTGTTAGGTACTGCTCCGACATTTGCCTCGTATTGATCGGAGAAACCACGGGAGACTACCGAACAGAGCAAATGTTCATTATTGAACATTTCTATTAGAATTCTCCTTCAGACGGCAACTGAATGCGAACTAGCTACAGTTGTTGCCCTGAGAAATCTCCGTCGGACTCCATTGAACCTGTGGATAAAACTAGAGTACAAGGAACTAGTTACTAATATTTGAAATATTCGGGAATTAGTTAATTACGGAAATCATACATCTCTGAAAAAGCCGTGACTTTACAGAATGAGAACATCAGAACTGTCTTCTCATCGGCCGTGCCTATTTTTGTCGTATGAGCCCAAGCCTGGCCCACTCTCCTTTGGCAGCAGTATGTCTTTTAGTTCCTGCGCGAGGGTATAAGGGCAGAACTGGCCATTCCAAGCGTCGTCAGTTGTTGTATGGGAGTTGAAAGGTTCTGGCCATATACCATCCTAGAAATGAATAAGATGGACAGCAAATGAAATGAGCATACGCAATGGGTATACGAAATAAATATTTCACCAAACACCGCAGATTTTTTTGTGGCACGCGTGTCAAAGACGACCCATCAAAATTTTTTGGGGCACGGTTGTCGCCCAAGAACACTTAAAAACCGCAGCACTTACATTGCGTTCCGTTCACTTTGTGCTGGTGTCTTTGCGTGTGATCAAGTGACTGTAGAGTTGAGGTCTATACTCGAAAATCCGGAAAGGAAGCTCTTGGAAAAGAAGAAGGGTGCCACTTCCTATAGGAAATTTCGAGTGTTTGAAATCGGCTGGTGGATCTCTGCAAAACCTAAAGATGGCGTAGCTCGCAAATTTTATGAAAACAATCTCGGGAGATTTTATTCCCATCGTTTTCTTTATTTTCAGGATGTAAGAGGTCTCGCATCTCAGAAAAGCACGATGGTAACGTATATTGCAGCGCAACGTGTTACGGGTTTGCTTATGCGTCTTTTGTTCCCCTTTTGCCCTAAACTGCTCTCTCTTAATCTGTTTGATGCAGGGCTACCCATCAGTAGCACACTTGGGACGGTTTATGGTGATAGTTTTCATTTTAACGCCGCCGTCATTCCTTACAATAATATACATTATAGACGGATTATGAATCAAGACCGAATAATAAGTTTAGATAAAACAATGAGAAAAAACAAAG
Source organism: Teleogryllus occipitalis (assembly GCA_011170035.1). Taxonomy (NCBI): domain Eukaryota; kingdom Metazoa; phylum Arthropoda; class Insecta; order Orthoptera; family Gryllidae; genus Teleogryllus; species Teleogryllus occipitalis. Next base: position 282,708 of record BLKR01001317.1, on the reverse strand, counting down.
CACCGTTATCCTAGAAATATATTATTCGTAGCACACGTGATATACTTTAAAAGCTTGCATCATCAGTTATTTGAATAACTTAACATAGTAGTATTTATTTTTAAAATTGAGAATCAAACACAATTTAATTCAGGGGAATGAATTTGTTATGTTTGGTATATTTAGTGACAAAGAAAGTTTACAATTTTCAGTTTTTATCAAATCTCGGCACTAAATTTATAAAAGAATTAAAACGGCAATAATTAATAAAACATAATATTTCAAGATAAAACCCGAAATAAAGAACATTTAGTATACGATCATTAATTTTATATAAACAGAAAATTGGAATGAGTTTACATAAAATAAGATATTTATATTAATACCATAGCGAATTGTAAATAATTATTTAGATTTAGAAAAGCCAAAATAATATATAAATTCTATACACAATTATATGGATGTATTCCTCAGGAATAATAATAATAATAATAATAATAATAATAATAATAATAATAATAATAATAATAATAGTAATAGTAATAATTGACAACAAGAAGAAGAGGTTTCATAAATAGAGGGTAATGGTAGTACGTATTATGTATTTATGTATTTCTGTATTCGATTTAGTGGCATGAGTGTTCGGTATCTTATTTACGGCTTGCCAAGTGTTTACATTCACCTTCACTGACTGTAAACCCACAGAAATGTTTGCTTATTGGGATTAGATCCCCTCGCTCCATCGTATCGTTTACGTTGAGCAACCACTTTATTGATTCAAACTCAGGAGCGCTGCCTCTGGGTAGATATTTATGGTGCATCAGTATCTTGGCCAATATCGGCAGACTAGACACATTAATGTGTTTATCAGCAGTGTACTCCTGTAGAGGTTTCGATGTTGATTGTTGCAAAATATGATTCGAGATTGGTAAGAGAAGTTTACGAAACATGGAATATAACCATAATGTGGGAGACGAAATTGTGCGTCCACAAGATCAAAATCGACGAGAAAAATGGAAACCATTTGTGAATTTAGTTGCTAATGACATTATGATAGAATAAAGGGAAATTTTAACACTGCTAGCAGTACAATGCCTCTAAACATATTTTCTTTGCATATAATTAACAAACTGGAGAAAGTTGACTAATGGTTAAATTTTCTAGCATGCACGATATTTTCATAAATAAGAACATTTATTTCTGAATATTTAATTATAACTACGTGTAGGATAGTTCTATGTGGATTTTACGTATGGAATTTTAAGTGTGTGGGAAGAGTGCTGAATATAGGAATGTAAGAAGAGTAGTTTTTGAAGATGGTGAATTTTGTGGCTGCGAATACTATATACTACGCAACTCAACATAATAGTATATTACTCCTTTCAAATACTATGATGTCCAAGAAAATATATATGCCTTATGATAACCTATATGATAAACTTTCTTGGTGGTTAGCTAATCCATTTAGATGATATTGGGATATGATTTATTGGCTAAGGTAGAGTATTGGCACTGCACTATCTAATTGTTTGCATTTTCTTTAAAATTCTGATTTCACTCCCAATAAAGTTTTCTTTTCATCTATACGACTCCCACCAATCTTCATCAGAAATGTGTTCATCGGAGGTGCTGAATATTCTTCAGTGTTTATTGATTAATCCCAGCACATTTTAATTTCTCGCATAGAAAGTATTGTAATCCTGCAGAATACACGTCTTGTGGAATCGTGATGCCGAAGAATTGGTATTAAATCAAAACGTCAGTCCGTCCATCCGTCTGTCAGTCCATCCGTCTGCCCGTTCATCTGTCCGTTTGTCTGTGAACAATGCTACCGACTAAACCGTAAGCAGGATTTTCAACAAAATGGATCTTCCTCTATTTATTTGGCTGATGTCACGGTCCCTTGAAATTTAAACAAATATTTTGCTTTTTGGAGATACTTCGTATAAAGCCCCACAAACATTTTCAAAATATTCTCAAAAATGGTTCCATTTCCCCCCTTTAATTTTCCCTCTAGATTAGAGTAAAGTATGTTTATGAAAATGGGGCAGGTCCGATTTTCGCTGTACTATCTTGATTTTGGAAAAGTGAAAAACAACTATAAATAATGCGAGAAAGTATGTGCTGTTTAGTATCTCTACTTTATAATGTCAAGCTCTTCTTTTGTATTATAATAGACAATGGAAAGGAGAATAGATCGATCTGAGATCCCGCCCAGCTTTCCTCCGGGCTGCAACTACCCTATCGATTTCTCCGCTGGTAGCGCGCTCTGCCCGGTCTTGCGTCTATTGCGACCTGAGTCGGAGTCGGAGGCTGCGTCATAGAGGGAGCAGATCGCTGGGCGTACGCACAGGCGGCGTTTGCGTCTGACAGGCCGTGACAATGGGGATATTTACATGTTTTCCGTGACAGTTTAAGAGCAGCGCAGCGGCTGGAGGGGAGGGCGCGTGCCTCTTTAGCTTCGCCGGGGCACTGCTGTGACATGTAACGGAAGTTGACATCGTCTGCTACACAAATGGCATTCGAGTAAGGGAATCTTTTCATACATATACGTAATCCTTTTTTGTATTCTCTTTCTTCGCGTTCTGTTATTTAAGCTTCCGATTACAAAATTTCCTTTGTTGAAGACAGGCCCTGAAAGGAAAAAAAAGAATACGAAAGAAAAATGAAGGAGAGATGGATGTTTTGCGCGATATTTATAACAATAAAATGTTTAGAAGCGCGTTTTTCGAGAGAAGTCTTATATACAAATCGTATGTAGATGGTAACAAGTTCTATACGTGCATATCATGAATGCGAACAATACTCCTCGACTTTGTATTTTCGCTTTTTCTGCTCTTCGACTTGTTAAGATGGGGAAGCAGGGGGCGGCATGAGAGGGGAAAAGGCAGCGACGAGGAGCTGGGAGAGGAGTAGGAGGAGGGGAAGAAGGGAAAATACCAAAGATATGTCACACGGTTCAGAGATTTCAGCATATCTAAAATCCTCGAGAGGGAGAGAGAGAGGGAGTTGGTTCATCTTTTCGTTATGTTTTTTACGTCCTGCGTTTGCATGGTGCGTCTGCTGCCTTCGCAGTCTTGAATTCTTTTGTATTGTTACGCCGACGCTTGACGTTTCTTGTCCGATTTTCAATAGCGGCAACTTCGCCTCTTCTCTCTGTATATGTGAGTGTATTCGTATTTTTGAAGACAGGCGACTTCTGGAGAGGCGCAGGGATTTTCATGTTTGTATAAAGCGATGGTCAACATTGTAGTCGTATATCGAGGAACACGGGAGCCGAGGTGGGTTCTCCCTTGCGGAAGGGAGTGGCGGAGCGCTGAGACGGCACGGGCAAGGAGCGGAAGTGAAGGAGGGGCCCTGTCGAAGTGCCAAAGGAAGCGATTGGGTTTCCCAGGAACACTGCCCAATGCGTCAACATAAAGGTTATATCCTAAAGGTTTTTTCCTAAAGGTTATATCCTAAATTGTTTTGCGATGCAAGTGGTCGTTCATAAAACTGAGCAACTAACACGTTGAACACCACTTGTAAGAAACTATTTTAAGAAGTCTGGCATTACATGGGCAATTTTTTATCACAATCATGTATTATATAGCTGATCTACATGGCATTCCCGGGTTTTGCGTAAATATGCTTCATTCTAATACAAATAACTACACTTTTCTACCGTGTTTAAGTGAAAAAACTTGAAATATAATCTAATTTACAATTTGTTGAACGTATATTTTAATCTGTTAATATAAAAGTGAAGTTTCCGCGTTGCAGTTGTTCCGATCTTCATTTTCCACAATACATTAGACAGGAATTCTATCTATTCCCGCCCTGTTCGCCCATTCTATTCTAGTGCATCCCCGCCCCACTCGGCCTTGCCCAGTCTTCCTCTGCCTCCACCCTCAAACTCCCGGTCTACTTCACTAATTTTCTAACTAAAATAATTAAGAAATATATACCAACAAATAAAATACTACCTTACTATCTTATCTATGCTATTTGTGGAGTTTTTGTATCATACCAGTACAAAAATCGTCCAATCTGTCACCGCTTTTAGCATCAGCATAAGTATTTACATATATTTTATTCTTTCCATTTTTGACTTTTTCCCATTAATTTCATATCTGACTTAATTCATTCATACCTAAGTGCTATTAAGTTCAATTTCCAGCTTATCGCTATAAATATCATACATGTGAAGAAAATCTAGCGAAGACTATCATTCTCAAATCGAAACAGTTCACATTACGCAATTCAAAGTAAAAGAAACAACAATTCGCCAGGAGTCCTATGCATTTCAACAGCCGTTTCAATGTCATTTGTAGTAATATTCTTCATTAATTAACTCTTCTTTTACGAGTTATACGGCTTCTATTACATGCCTCATGGCAACACTTAGACAGTTGATAGTTCTCTGGCTGTCTCTTCACTTGTTTGATATTTTGAATTTAACACTTGGTAAGCTACCAGAGTTAGGCTGCGTGTATTCCAAAGAACGTTTTTATTTTTAGTGAAACAAGACACGGTTTTAATAGCAACTGCTCAATATTTGATTATTTGACTTTTTATTATTAGTTTCTCGAAATTATTCGTACCAAATTTGGGAGAATTCACTCCAGTGCTACTAATTTTTTTGTACATATCATTCTCAACAACTTAATTTTATATAATAGAATAGAAATGTAAAGAAAACAATTCGAGAACGATGCATCGGAAACTTATCCGCAGTAAAGCATGTGAAATATCTTGCTTTTTCTGCAGAGGGTGCATGGTCACTAGGGTGGAGATACCTATGTTAATGTGCCGCTCTAGGCTAAATGCAGCTTTGAAGGTGTCTGTTGTTTCGCAATAACGACATTCTCTGCGCATCACATATATGCGTAATAACCTGTATCGTCTTCACAATAACACGAAAGTAAAGTGCGTATATGGTACGGTTATAAATAAGTAAGTTATATGAGTACAATCTGCTTTCGTTGCATGCGTTGCGTATATCCGACCCCTACTGGTCAATTTGAAACACATTAACAATAATAAAGGGAATACAAACGAACGTATTTCTTTAATAAGTTGGTAAAAATATGTAAACGATTTTGTAGCCGTTAGTTAGGTCTGAAAAATTATTTCATCTGTTGTGTGACGTATACAAAATCAGTTGTATAAATAGTTGATATTATTTTATTAACATGTGACGCGGAGCATTAAATTTCCGATGTATTTGATACTGAGAATCCATAACCGACAAATCCGTAATTGAATTATGACACCGAAAATCCTAAACAATATTGGAATGTAATGGAATGTAACCGAATGTGGGATATGGGATGGGGATAGAATGTGGCTCAAGAACTCTCATCAACGTTCTAAAAGGAACTATACTGTTTATGATGCAATGCAATATACTATTGCTGATTATTGGTAGTGTTAGGTTGGACTTGAGCAAGGAAACTATCTTTCGAGCGCCAGATAATGTTAATACCTCTGTCTTTTGCGAGAGGTCTAAATTCTATTATTTCCACAAATTTACGCTTTCGAGGTATGGGGATAACCATCCACAACAATAAATTGTTTAATAAGTTTATTGTTATGGATGATTATCCCTATATTTACTATAATGGATTACGACAAGATCTCAGCTACCACCACGGAATTTACGCTTTCGAGTACAAACACACATCTTTTTTTCTTTTTTGAAACTGTAAAATCTAATACTGTAAAAAAGAGAGAATTTCGTATTTCACAGATTCTAAATTCAGGGAATAGGGGAGGTCGTTTCATATACATAAATTAATTTTTCTTATTTTTATATTTTTCTTTTTTACATTTTTATATTAACCCATAAAATTCCATCTGAAAGTCAATAATGTATTCAGAATTATCTAAGAAGCAGTAGCGAATTTCCGTGTCAGAGTACAGAAGAGCAGTACTACTTATTACTTATCGCAGAAATATTGCATTAATACGACCAAATAATTTTTATGATTTATACTGAAAACAAAGATTTCATAACACTTTATTTCTGCCGTTTAGCACTTTCTCATTAATGTCAAAAGACCTTGAGGTATAATTTAGTGAACAACTTAATCGTGCTAATATAATAATAATAATAATAATAATAACTAGTGAAAACCCGTCAAAATTTGACGGTGAGATCTGAGATAAATGTAAAATACTGTGACCAGACTAATGTTCACAATACGTTGCATTGTTTGGATCTTCAGGGTATAACGAAGATGTTCTGTGATGTGAGTTCCCAAAATTTTGAACACGTATGGCCCATGGGCAGGTGGCAATGCAATATCGGTGCCAAATTGCACAAAAGAAAGAGCACTATTATACTGACGGATATTATTTCTAAAGTTTTTTGATGTGTCATCATGTCCTATATACAATTTTTATTTCTTCTGGCATATCGCCTGAAGGTAAACTTATTTTCCCATTTAAGCAACACAGAATAAATCGTTTGCAGAATTTCTCTCAGATGCGAAGTGCATAGCAGAACAAAACTGACATTTCATAGGCAACGACCCAGCAGAAAACGAAATGACCTCACAATCACGACACTTACGCTGACTTTCTCTTTCCCTGCGTCCAGTTAATGTACGTTTGCGTCTTTTGGGACGCGTGGGCAACGATTCGGAATTCGACATAACCTGTGAACAACTTCACTACTTCAGTACAACCGAGCAAAACACACTGTCCGAATGTTCTCTACAAAATTCACCACAAAAGCAAATACATGCAAACTGTCAACGCCACAATGCAATAATTACACTGAAACAAAACCTTGATGAATTGTAAACCAATCTCAACAATCAAAACAAAACATCAAACAGCGCCACCATGAAGCATCTATCGACTCATAAATATCGATTTTGAAACAGCCACCCTTTGGAAGAAAACAATTGACTATTGATAAGCGTACTATTAAAGAAATATTTAATTAATTAATTTACACACTAAATGTTGGTGAATCAACACAAACAATATCTGATAACACATCTAGGGATCACATTCTTTCATTTAAAGGAAAAAATACTACAATCGGTTCAGTAGAAGCTCTAAACGAAGCCATGGCAAAATACCTTATTTTTTTAAATATATAGATAATAATAATAATAATAATAATAATAATAATAATAATAATAATAATAATAACAACACTGACTTTATTAGTGGCGAAGGTCGTAAAATGTCTTGTAAACAAATGCACACTCATTACAAATCCACTTCCATTGCTCAATGTACTAGATCCCATTCCACTGTCAGGAAACCCTCTAAAAATCGACGAACTTGTCAGATCGAGTGTTCTCGACCGCAGGGGGCGCTGCAGGAGGCTTTGGCGGCGAAGGTGGCAGGGCCAGACTCCCCGCCGTCGGCCTCCTGCCTCGGGGCACCCAGGGCAGTGCTCACTGCGCCTCGAACAGCGCACGGGAATTGCGCGCAATAATAGACAAGTCTGTGAGATCTGTGTTTACGTATATTAAATTTTCCCTGCAGAGAAAAAAGGGGGCCACTTACTTTAAATGAACCGAAATTTATTCGGCGAGGTATTTTTATCTCCTTGCATTTTTTCCAATTAAACAAAATTTCGCTCGTGGCGCTTTTCTTAGCGGAAATCGTTTCCTTCTCATCTGGTATTAAACCCACGTAAGGTACATCCAGATGCATAGTCTCGCTTTTTCCGTGTTGCTTTTTAATTGAAACAAATGAAGGTAATTTTATTAACTAAACTTGTTAATATTTGAGTCTATTTTCATTTTTTTAGCTCGATATAAAATTTCTCTCCCGCTGTTCCTTTTATTTTTTAAAACGCATAAAGACTAGCATAGTATCAAGTACAAAATATGAAGGTCGGGCTTTAATTTTTTATTTAAAAATGTTAGTCTTTAAGAAGCGGATCACATTCGAGAGAGAAAAGGTGGATAATTTTACTCGTTACTGAGCAAGACTCATTAAGGCTGCTACTAGGGCACCCTGGTGGAGAAAATTAGAAACCAGTACCAGGTGTGTGTGTTAAGTTCTTTTTTTTACCAAGGGTTAGTTAGTTTGGCTTGGTTGTTATGCCGAGAAGGACGGGGAGATTTTTCCGGGCGAAAGAGACGGGAAAGGGCTACAAGTAACAGAAGGGGAGAAGGCATCGTACCCTTATTTACTCTGTAAGAATTAAACAATTTTTAGTGTTTATTAAACTCTCGAATATTTAGTGGCGGGATTTCAACTCAGATTATAATTTTAATTGATGGCGAAGAATCATGTTGCGCAGAAGAAGGGTTGTAATTATTCCTTTTTATTGCGAGTGAGGAGGAAGGTTTCCTGGGGGAAATCGATTTCTTTTATGAAACAAAATACGTTCATTGTGTAATCTCAGCTTTGGATACATTTTGTTTCATTCTTTCTTAAGTTATTGAATTTTTTTGTATTGGATATTTTGAGATTGTAAAGTTATAAGCAGATTGAAGTTTAAAATAAATAAGAATACACGGTAACTTTTTTCCTGATATTATATTTTTGAGATCGCATTAGAATAGGCAAATCAGAATATAAATTGTTTTTATATTATTTTTAGAGATGAATATCTCAATTTGAGCAGACATTGGGAAAGACAAATTTAGACAAAGAATAAAATATTTATAAATTTATGTGAGAAAAGAAAAACATAAAATAAATATTATCATTACGAAGAATTACTGAATACAAAAATGTTAACTTTCATAAAAATATTGAATATGAATGAGAGATAAAGAGAGTAAAGTGATAAATATATACAGGTACATGCTGAGGAAAGTAAAAAATCTGAGATAACGTACAAGAATAAAAGGTAAAAAAAAAATAAAATGAAAAACATTATTGTTTTAAATTTAAGACGAATAGATTTAGTGTCTTGAATTGCGACATGAATTAAAATACCTAAGTTGATTGAGGAACGCACAAAAACACACGACGCACTATCGTTGCCCTCAAAATCCCAGTTTCTTCGGGGGCAAACGCTCAGAGCCTGCATTTTTTAAATACTATCATATTCATCAATATTTAAATCTATATCTCTTCGATATTTCTTCGAATCTCCTTGCTTATTATGCATAGTCACAGAAGAATCTATTGAAAGGTAAACATTGTCATAGATTAGTAACCGTGGCACGGGTCACATGCGCCACAATGCTGAGCAGGCCCTGCTCATGCACGTGCGCCGATGTTTTCAGTTTCGGTGGTAGCGCATTACTCCGCGAGTTCATTCGTTAGTTAGTGTGCTAATACCCCATGCGTCAGGGCTTGCTATCAAGCGCGCTGATCACGCCCAATAAATCGTTAAAAAACCGAGCGACTTCACTAAGCTATCTTAATGGTGGAAGTAACCTATATTAGATGGCTACACGGCCGCTCTGGGGAAAAGAGCCCAGGCAAAAAGAGCCCCGCTGCCGAGGGCCAGTTTATTCCAAATGTAATGCAAAGTCAATGGGGAGGCGGTTTCATGTGATACGTTCGTTAAAGTAATGTTTTTTGTACGCTCTGGAGGTATAACTGCGCACGCGAGTTTCTTGAGTCTGTGTTGCAAGAGACCGGGTACGTTAATATTTTCTTCCACACACTGCTCAGAAGTATTAGGAACAGTACTCGAAATTTAATATTCTTAAAAGAAATTCAACTTGAGAAGTAATAATGTACAGGTGTAATATGAACCCACACCTTAAAAGGTATTCACGGGACTTCTGTATTTTAAGAATACCGTGAAAAAAATTTAGCTTTGATTAAAGTTAAGGGATCGGATCGGGAACGGAATTTAAATCGTCCTTGTGATTTGAAATACAAGCATTTTTCCATTTGAAGTTAATTACAAGATAGGTTTGAACTACAGGTTTTGAACAAATGCAATTAGAAATCCGAATGTAGTGTTTTTAATCTATTATTATTCTCAATTTTATCAGAACATGTGCATTTTCTTAATGGTAAAATAAAAAGAATTTTTGAACGAAGAGTTGTAAAGTGAGAGCACTTCTCATTTATAGTTGCTGTGAACGCTGAATTGAAACCTAAGTCTCCATTGTTTAGTAAGGTTTTCATTTACATTTTAAAATTGGAGAAGGAAAGTTGTAGAAAAACAACAATCTTCATTGTAAATTAAATTTCATATTAAAATATTTGAAATGAACATTTGTTCGTTATTGAAGAAATTGTTTAATGTCAGTTTTGAGTAAAAACGGAAATTTTAGTAAAACAACTTAAAATAGTATCACTAAAAAGTCAATGCAAATCATATTTTGGTTTTCCATATTTTAAATAGACTATTATTAAGTATTTAAAAAAGTATATAATCATTGATTAGCAAAAAACTGGAAGCTTACTGAACAATTGAAAATTCATTTATTATTCATTACGAAGTTTTCAATTTGTTTACACAAATATCGTACACTTAAACTGATCAACAAACTTACAAATAGTTGAATTTCCTCCCATTTTCTTTTAGGAAAATTAATTTTAAAAGAGTAATAATAATTGTATTTTCGTTAACATTCCAATAAGATATTTCACATCAGAGACTTTTTACAAAAAAAGTAATCAGTATAGAAAATTATTTGGCTATCAACTAATATTATCTATTTTTATTACAAAAAACATGTTTCAACTGAAAGTGTTGAATGCAATGTTAGTGTCATTTTCGACGAACTCTAGCTATACTATTAGCTGCCATTGTAACATTGGAAATGCTCAATTTTGGAAATATATGGAATAGGCCAGTTGTGGAACGTACTTTTGCCGTATAAGACACGTTTTGGAACATCAACTGTATTTCTTCTGTCCTCTCTCATTATAATACCTACATGTATTTTTGACAATTAATAAGAACCCATCGACCGAAATCCTGAAAGTATACTACAGCTGCATAGGAAATTACTTCCCAATCTTTCATCCAACAAAGTTAAGACGAAAAAAAATCGAAGTTTGACGATTATGCCATAAAAAATAAGATTACTGCCTCAGATAATAGCGCATAACTCTAGGTCCTTAAAACCAGATTTTTGTGTGCTAGAGGGACATACAAGTTGGGGGAAACATATGAGTTCTGTGGATAAATGAGGTTTGTAGGATGGATGAGCAACAAGTTGGGACCGAATGTTTCTTAAGCAGTATTCTTCAAAATGAGATATTTTTAAACATTCGACTTCATTTTTGGAGATTTTATTCTTTAGGGTTCCTACTACATAGCATCTGTGGTCATAAATGTGTAGAAACATGAAATATATGTAAACTTCAATTGAAGAAAAATAGTACAATATGAAACGATGGTGTATTGATGTGTATTTGTACACGAGTGTGGTATTACGAGAAGAGCGAGGAACGAGTGAGTATTGTAAACGTCACACAAGTTTATTAATACCCATTCCATCGAGTTTCATACGGTACTTTTTCTACGACTTCTGGTAACTTTTAAAGGTTAAACTTTTACATTGAATCGTTTCGTGGCAGTTGACTTGCAGGATTCATCCAAGGTCATCGAGCGAACAGCTCTCTAACCCCTACCCTTCTCTACAGCAGGTGGCTTTGGTTGCCAATCCGCCTGCGAGGGAGCGCTGCGCTAGTCAAATATGATGAAAGTGAAATTACGATCCAACTTATTTTAAATAATATTCCACGTAAAAAATACTACTATTAAAAGAAATTAAAACTGATCAGCATAATATAATATTAAATACAATTTTAATGTACACAATCTAACAAAACATTTACTAGAACGGTTCTCAATGATTAAGTCTGAAAACTTCATTTGTAAACTTCTCTGTGATTGGTCAAGAACCTGTATCATAATGAAATCTATATCGTAATGAGTATTATTATGCAACTGGTCGTGGCCATCAAATGGCAAAATTATACAATGGGAGTAGAACAAATAATATTTTACTTCAAAATTAAAGGAATTGTTCGATTTTCTGAGAAATTTAATCCCAACGCTTAGCAATAGAACGATTACTCTCGTACAATGGGGTTCCTGTAACGCACAGTTCAGGGGCAGGCCGGTCGATTGATTTATTGTTAAGTGATTCCGATGGCGTCAACTGCTAAGGTAATTAGTCCCGTAAGTGTTGTTCATGTTTTTATTCTCCTGAAAGTGGTGGTTATCTTCCCCTGCTGGATGGAGAAATCTGGCGCCGAACTTCCCGTCGGCTAGCGGGGTTATCCGCTACCAGGTGTCTCCCACCAGCAGGCACCGCCCCACTGCCTGTTCGAAGTTGACTTCAACTATGAATAACTTTTCTCCGTTAATACACATATTATAAATTACGGACTTTTCGTACGGGTTTGGCTAGTTTAATTTATTTGGCATGAGGTGTATTTCGAAACCACAAAACTTAATTTAAGCTACAATTAGAAAAGAAAGAAGGAAGAATGCAATTAAATAATGGATAGAAGACGAAGAACAAATGAACGTAGGGTCTAGGAAAATGCACATTGAATAGTTTGCATGTGCGACTACTTTGTCACTTTCTTAGCGCATGTACGTTCTTATTTACTCCTGGTCTCATGACTATGTGTTTGAATTTTGATCTCATAATTCTCATTGCTTATTAACTTAACTAGTGAGATTCAAGCGAACATTCCGGACTTTTTGAATCATTGTTTGAAGAGAGAAAATAACCTTGTTCTGGAAAGCAATTCGAACAACCCAATTCGGATTACCCCAACTCATGCTATGGACTTGGGTTAATCCAATAATACAAACAAGTACATAAAGTCTGATTTGGTAGATTGCGATATAAGACTATCGGTTTTTAAGAACGTAAGACGCTTCATTTCCAAATTGTGTCGTATGGTGACGCATGATGTAGAGTAACGTATGTTGCGAGTTTAATGGGCACCTGCTGCTTTCCTTATACCACAATCTATAAGTTCTATTTTTCATCTTCATTCAGTTTATGCCCCCTCTGACGAGCAATTTCCTGTCCACCAGTAGCAAACTTAAGGGGATTATAAACACAATAAAGTTTCCGAAACCTTTCCGTGTAATAATTTTCAAATGTTAAACTCGATTAATATTATGATAGCATTTAAATTTAGAAAGAAACGTGCGTTGCAATCTCTTTTGCATTTCTATTTGTGTACTAGTTTAGTTCTGAAATGCACGCTCAGTAAATAGATACAATTGCCAAATCACATATCAGGATATTTAGTTACTAACCTAAGTATCTGAAACTTTTTCAATTTGAAACTTTGATCTGTATTGCGTTGTTTTTAAACCCGAAGAGTATTTTAAGAAAACATCGATCTTGAATAAATACAAACTGGTATGCCATGTCTCTTTAATAATTTCATTTCTTTAAAAGTCATGCCATTTACATGTTTGTCATTTGAATATAAAGTCGATAAGGTATGGACGTTGTTAAATAAATTATATATAGAATTATTAGTGAGTAGTTTGAGGAGGAAAGTTCTTTTTTTAAATCGACAAAGGATCTAGAAGCCAAACATAGCGAGTGGAAGTACGAATAAGATATCGTCATGATGTAGCCAGTGAGTTATAGGGGCACCATTCTCAACTCTGCGTTGGCGAAACTGCAGGTAATTAATCAGAAATCGTGGCTAATGATCACCCAGCAAGATTTAAAGATAATAAGTGTTTATAGTTGGTCTCCCATTGTGTTCGTCCATAACAACCACCTTCCTATCTCATCTCCACGAAAGTCAAAAGACTTTCATACGTCTTACGCCAAACGTTAGGCTATTAGGATCAACGCTTGTTCCTGTAAAATAGGTCGCTATTATATAGCTGCGTGTGATTCGCAAGAATAGCATTAAAGCGGTCTAATTTATGCTTCAGTACCCTTAATCTTTATTGAGCATCTTTTAAGAGAGTGACTGTTAGGTGGGCAAATTTAGAGCCGAGCTATTTCTGGAAGCTGAGAGGACACGTACGTTTGCGATAAAGATAAGCGTTCGTCTAAACCGGTAAATTTAAAACTGAAAATAGATCGCGACACTCGCCTTCAGTTTTCCGTCGATGCGTGCGGTGGCTTTCCCGTCCTTGTGCACGGCCCTCTCGCCGAGTGCGAACGGAAAGCCAGGAGGCCTTGCCGCCCCGCCAACAACTGCCGCACGTGGTGGGGATGAAGGGGAGGGTAGTCAATCGATGGTTCGCTCAGACGCCAACAGATGGCAGGAAGTGTACTGAAGCCCTGAATGCGGCTCTGCACAATTTTGGAAAGAACATTTGGACATGACCAATAAGATATTTATATTTACGTAAGGAATGTACAACATTGAATGATCAATATGTACGTAAGGAATATACAACATTGTAATATAAAACGTATTGAAACTACCCAAAGGTAGTTTTTCGTACTATAATTTTGTTTTTTTAGCATACCACACAATATTTAATGAGTAATGTAATATACACCATGGGTTAACGAAAATTGGCATTAGTTAAGTTAATGTGATTTTGTGGAGTGAATTAATTCTTTTCTGCAGAGATGGGAATATTGATGACCAATACGTAGTTTCTGCGCAATATTAGGTTAATTTAGAAACTTTTATGAATTCTAGTAAACAAATACGAAATTTTACGACGGACATGTTCTGTATGGTCGGTGCCCAAAAAAGTGCCCAAAAAAGTGATACTTTTGAAAAATCTTTAGGTACGAAAGAATACGCTCTGTAAATAGTACACTTGTAATAACTAATTCAAAATGATAGTTCTCGAATCTTGATAAATTAACGTACCCACTCAGATGACCTAACAATACTAAATACTTTGACGAATGATACAATAATAACACAATTTATGTAGTCATTGCGTGAGTAATCTTGATACCGCATATTAGCTGTAGTTTTACAGAAGGCGTATGTGAAAAGGGAAAGGTCGCGAGAGATAATGGTGGTGAATGAAACAAAGACCGACGAAGAAATAAGAGAAGAGTTTTGTTCATGAAAAAATTTGATTTTGGGAACGACCTCGTGTGTATTCGCCGTGTTAATGTCAAAAACCAGCTTCTATGAATTCAATAATTCATTTCTTGCACGTTTAAGTAAAAAATGGCTGACTATTCAGTAGTTTTCTCTAAATCTGCACAATAGTATTACTGTGTTGCATATGCATTACTGACACTAAATACGTATTTATTATAAAAACCCGTTTTATGCTGAAGTTTGGATTACTAATTGTAATAAGGGAGTTCTTGAAATGCATTGAAACTTCGCCGTATCCAACAGCATTATACTTTATTGTTACTCACCTATTCAATAGCAAGTAATTTACTCGGGCGGAGTATTTTAATTTGATATCCTCCAGTAAATTTTAATCGGTCACAATTTCAAAATGCTGTTTTAACACAATAATACTGAACCACGGGACAAGCAATGCGCCACCAAGCTATTATTCGTAACATCTACATAAATTAGATTTATTTTTGAGAAATTGAGAATATTTTGGAGAATATTTTTCTTAAATAAAAATTTGTTTAATTCACCAGAAGTCGATAAGGTTGTAAAAATAAGTACAAGGATATGTCATTTCTTTATGTTTGAAGAGTAATTTGGTATAAAATCCATTGTATAATCTACGTACGTTTTCTCGAGCTTTCATTTCAGTAGTTGTGACGATGACAATGTGTTAGCAATTTATTTCGTTGGCAATATTGTCTGAACCAAATTTGTCGATGCAAATAGTTGCTATTATAAAGGAGCGGAATGTTGCTGTGATCAAATGTCGTCAACAACTGTTGTTGGTTGTTGTTATATTTTATTCATAATTCAACTATGTTAGAATAGAGAAGAGGTAGGGAATCAGGAGATCAAGAAAGCAACGCATATACTAATAAACTTCTCCTACGATTTATGAAAGGGCCAAGAGTTAAGGATTATTTTAAACAAATAAAAAAGTTGCTAGCATAGCGTGCTTCTAGTGCGACACTATTGCAGTGCATTTTGACTTTAGTGTAATATTGAAACGGAGAATGTTTCACAGGAATATGAAAAAAACCGTTTTGGCATTTCAGATACGGTACTTTGGAAGACAAAAATACTCATCTTTCTGATCCGTAACATTTATGTTTATTCAGACATTTTTCCTGTCAAGACCACGAATTGATGTTTCTACCCACCTCCCTCCGCCTTGCCCCAATCGTGGTTTAACATTGTCAGAATCGCGACGCCGCGCCGTGTCTTCGTGAGCAAGGACAAGGTCACCGTAATAGCGGCGGCGAATTTTGCGGGTCGCTGCAAAGGCAACTATAGCTTCTCAACTTTGAACATCCCAATAGACCAATCATGAGCGGCAGCGGAGGAGAAGGTTCCTCTCATCCTACCTTCCCCCACGCAACAACTGTCGACAAGAAAGAAGGAGCGGTTTTGACTAGTCCGAACCAACCGGCGATTTCCGGGCGCTAAAGGTTCCAGTACTGCGTGGACAGCATCAGAGACATCTCTTTTCATGTTGCTGCCAATCATTTTTATTCCAATGTGGGAGAAAATCTAATTTGGATTTTCGTTCCTTTAAGGAAGGTTCCGCCATGAAGTGAAGCTTTGTAACGCCTCCTGAGGTAAGAAAAGCTCTGATGTTTTTACAGTAGTTGTTGAGGTGAAAAAGAAAATCGCCATTGCTGAATGCAATTTGAAATCTGAGAGTAATATACTTTTTTGTTGAGAGGGCATTCTACAAACAACTGATTATACATTTAACTAATAACTAGTAATTGAAGTTCGAAACTAATAACTTAAATCAATAGTTATTAGTTAACATTTTTCCAAAATGAGTTATTAGATGATTACAACAGGTAATAACTAATTTATTTATAAGTTGCCAGCGGTGATACTTACAATTGTTGATCTGTGAGTTGAATAACTGATTGTGATCATTAGGCTGCATGGGATTTTAGAGAGAGATAAACTTGGTGAGAATACTAATATCGATTACTAATGCCTACTTTATGAACAGCACGTAACGTACAAGGCAAGGGAACGAATATTAGATTTTCGCAAAGAAAATCTCGAAATAATTTATACCAATTTCCTATTGTTCTTTATTGATAATATTGTTATACTATTGATGATACAACATTATATTATATTGCGGATGTAAGAGGTTTGAAAATAGCCTGAATTATTATCTTTCTAATGCTACCAGTTTTTTCATGTCGTTGCTTTCAAAACTCGATTTGGAATTCCAGTTACGGGATCATTGGAGGGAAAAATAGGTATTTCTGCACCAAGGGCGTTACAAAGGTTCTAATGATCTATTCTGATACTAATGATTCTAATGATTATTAGATCCAGTTAACGGCCGTGGTACACACATGGTTTAATTGTTATGTAATTTTAATGATTCATATAGACTTATTTACTAATTAACCAATTGTTAACTTGACTCGGTTTGTCTTTTCATATTTCCCTCCCAAAAGTCTCTTTCACAATTCCCTCCATAGGATAACATGTAGCACTATTCAACTGTTTTCATATTTCCCTCGTAACCACGATACTCTCGATTCAAGTTTTGCAATATATATCGAACTCCGAATCGATGGCAATAACAAGCAATACCGAATCAGTAATAAATACCTTACTAGTGAAAACCCGTCAAAATTTGACGGGAGATCTGAGATAAATGTAAAATACGGTGCCCAGACTAATGTTCACAATATGTTGCATTGTTTGGATGTTCAGGGTATAACAAATATATTCTTTGATGTGGGGTTCTCAAAATTTTGAACACGTAAGGACCATGACCAGGTGGCAATGCAATATCGGCTCCAAATGACACAAAAGAGCACTATTATACTGACGGATATTATTTCTAATGTTTTTTTGATGTGTCATCATCTCTTATAAACAACTTTGATTTCTTCTGGTGTATTGCTCGAAGATAAACTTATTTTCCCACTTAATCAACACAGAGTAAACTCGTTTGCAGAATTTCTCTCACATGCGAAGTACAAAGCAGAACAAAACTGATATTTCATAGTCAACGACCCAGCAGAAAACTAAATGACATCACTATCATGACACTTACGCTAACTTTTTCTTTCTCTACGTCCAGTTAATGTACGTTTGTGTCTTTTGGGGCGCGTGGGCAACGATTCGGAATTCGACGTAACCTGTGAACGACTTCATTACTTCAGTACAACCGAACAAAACTCACTGTCCAAATGTTCTCTACAAAATAAATCACAAAAGCAAATACATACAAACTGTCTATGCCACAATGCAATTATTACACTGAAACAAAACCTTGACGAATTGTAAACAAATCTCAACAATCAAAACAAAAAAAAAAGCAGCGCCACCATGAAGCAGCGTGGACATCTATCGACTCATATACATCGATTTTGAAACAGCCACCCTTTGGAAGAAAACATTTGACTATTGATAAGCGTACTATTAGAGAATCATTTAATTAATTAATTTACGCCGTAAATGTTGGTGAATCAACACAAACAATATCTGATAACACATCTAGGGATCACATTCTTTCATTTAAAGGAAAAAATACTTGAATCGGTTCAGTAGAAGCTCTAAACGAAGCCATGGCAGAATACCTTATTTTTTTAAATATATAGATTCTAATACCATGTAACATTAATGTTTGTTTTTGTGTCCTCTTCGCGAGGGAGTTGATTTCTGTCGTTTGCCGCGCAGACATCCCTCCTTACCATTCAGCGAACGGTGTCGGCTTCGAACGCCGAATCAAGGTCGCCAGTCGTAAAAAGGGCGGATTTTGAGCTCTCCTGATATAATAAGAAAGTTTCAATTCAAGGGCGGCGGGCTACATCAAATAAAGAATCAGAAATGAACATATTTTTCACGTTTATATTACCGCATTAACAAATGATACTATATATAATTGTATTCCTATCTATTGCAGGTGAAAGAAACTCAGTAATTTTATTAAAAATATCGAAGATAAAATTTCTTCGAAATATTACGAACATTATCTCTTCGGCATATTATTTACCTTATGATTCAGTATTGTTGAGTGGGTGTAAACTGCATTTCGTTATCGAGAAGCTATTCAACATTATGGGGTGGCCAGTGGAGAGACAAATGTATGTTCTGAATATACGTAACGTACTTTGAAAAATGTATTAAAATACACACAAACTCTTGTAATGGTCTCGGGTGAACACATTACGATGCAGCGCTCGTCCTCCATCGATGATGTGTCCACTCTCGGTTGCCGTTCATTTGAGATTCTATCGACATAGATTTTATCGATCTTTCATTATTCTTTCGAAATAGTTTGAGTTCGTATAATAGTGTAAATTGACGGAGGTGTCTCAGGGCATCAACTGATGTCACTGCAGTGATTCTGACGGGGAAATCCTAGGGCTCGAGTCTCGGTGTGAGCTAAGTCAAATGCAGTATTTGGAGGAGAATTCTAGTGGCCGGCTGCTCTGGTCGACAGATTTCCGTGGTTTCTCCGGTCATTACCAGGCGAATTCCGGGGTAATACCATAACAAATGGGCCACGGTCTGCGCACGATCTTTCACTCCTTTCCTTATTCTATCCTCATCCCTTACACACACACACACACACACACACACACACACACACACACACTAACATGCACTACACTACTTCACATTCCGGGAGGCCAGTTAGAGCTTCTCCCAGCAGTGTTCGAAGTAAAGTATGCTCGAAGCAAAAGTAGGAAGTGTTGTAGATTAAGAATATCAGAACAATGTATGGTCTCTATATACAAGTATTTGAGTATGAGTGATGTAAAATTGACATTTTTTATATTTTAATTGATCGCGTATCATTCACTTAACCGAACAAAGCACAAAAAAATTGGACAAAAATATAATAACGATATTTTTATTGCAATCCTGATAAGATTAATCAAAATAAATTACTACACTGGTATCAAGAAACTGCCAACTATATAAACACATAATGATAGGAAATTATTTCTTGCAAACATATTTCATTCTTGATATTGAAAGGTTGCAATAACATCTTTAAGGGGGTGCTTCTACGAGATCATTTATTACTGTTTTACTCGAAAGCATGTATTCTCATTCTGCGATTTTAAAATAAATGTATATGATAATTGAAGACAAATCCTCTGCTAGTTAAAATGGGTTTTTGTTTTATAATTAAATTTTATTTATTTTCAATACGCGACTTATTATGGATTCAAAGGTAATACAGAAGTGGAATATCTAACCAAATAAAGATTTGAAGGAGAGATGGCTGATGTAAATAAATGGTGTAAGAGAGGGAAAACATAAGAGGAGTGGTGTAGTTAAAAAAAGAAGTATAATGATGTTAAAATAATATTTTTGAAATACGAATTTATAAATTCACAGGAAGCATATATATACGTCGGCCATACAGATTAAAATATGTCGTAATTGTAAACAGTTTATAAAATATAGAGCAAACTAGAGCATTAATTGGAGTTAATGAAAGTAAATTGCAAAACGTTGGTTCGTAGTGAGCGAATGAAGCAGAGAAGACACGGTGCACATTAATTAATTTTTTTTTATTCATTGAATTTGATGGATGTACATACGTCAGTTGTAGTATAAACTTTACATATGTTTGATAGACTTACTTACTAACTTATATTTAAAACTTATTTCTAAGATATAATCTAACATAAGGTTGAGGATGCCCTATTGGGTCCTCTATTCTGGTTCAAATTCGGAGAAGGTTTTGAGGAATATATTGTAGGGGTATCTGTTTTTTATTCTGGTATGGTTCGGGTTTTTAGCGAGTTTAAAGGTTGCGAGGGAAGAGATTTGAGGTAAATTATAATAAAAGTTGGTGGCTAAGTATGTGATATGATGTTCAATGATTTCTAAGTTGAGTTCTTTGTGAAGCTGATGATTCGTGACAAACCACGGTGCATTGGTGATGGTTCTGAGAAATTGGTTCTGAATGATTTGTAATTTCTTTAGATTGTTTTTTGCGGAATTTATCTAGACGGGACAAGCATACAGCAGTAGCGGTCTTAGAATGGCTTTGTATATTGCAATTGAAATTGGTTCTGAATGATTTGTAATTTCTTTAGATTGTTTTTTGCGGAATTTATCCAGATGGGACAAGCATACAGCAGTATCGGTCTTAGAATGGCTTTGTAAATTGCAATTGAAGAATGATATGGTAATGGACTGTTTCTATAGATTAAAGGTTTTAATTGTAGTAGTTTTATTTTAGCCACACGGTGCACATAACGGAGCATCACATGCAAGCAGCCTCAGCTCGGAGATGGCGTGCGGCGTAGTTCGCCGCCTCCCCGACCGAGTCAGAGCTTGTTATGAGACGGCATGGGTATCGATTAGCATTATCGATAATCGAGGTCATGAGGAGAGAATAAAGCAAGTTCACCTCTTTCGCCCCTTCTCCGCCCTCCCCGTCCTCCCCCGACCTCCTCGACACACACGAGGCACGCAATGCTGGGGCGATGTCATAAAATCAATGCACTGGAGGTTTTATCTCGGCCGGTAATATACTCCACACATCCACACGCTAAGTCGCGGCGCCGCCGCCGCCGCCACCGCCGCCGCCGCCGCCGCCGCCGCCGCCGCCGCCGCCGCCGCCGCCGTCGCCGCCGTCGCCGCCGTCGCCGCCGCCGCCGCCGCCGCCGCCGCCGCCGCCGTCGCCGCCGCCGCCGAGATACGCGGCGGGCGAACGGACAGACAGACCGACAGAGACAGACGCTCCGAGCAGGGCCGCCATTTGCATATAAAACTCATTTTTACACGAGTCAACAATACACGCTTCCTTACGCCATCTCCTTCGCTCCTCCGGCTTCCCTCTCGCGCTCGCCTCCTCGCCTCCTCGCGTCCTCATCCCGTCCTTCTCTCGGCCATCGCCACGTCGCGCCGCACCGCCACCGCCGCCACCCGCCTTCGATATCGCGCGCTTCCCATCGAAAATTACAGCACTTTAATGACGTCATAACTCGGTTTGCGAGGAAGGCAGTGCACGCAAACAATGGAGAAGCGATAACCGCTGCCCGGGACACGGGGCTGTCTTTAAGGCGGACAAAGCAAGGTGCACAGGCGTAGGGCAGCCGGCGAACCGGTCGCCTCTCCGACACGCTCCCCGACGCCTTGGAACACTGGGCGGAACAAAGAGCGGATATTTGGGGCAAGAAGAGCATGTTTGGAGAAAAGGGTATGCACGAGGCAGTGGTAGGTTCCAAACCAAGAATATGGTTAAAGAACTAAAACTATGAATATTATTCAGACTGAAAGATTTTCAAGCAATGAATGTTCATCAGATTGAAATAGTTTTGTAATGCAATTAAAACGTAGTACTCGAATAAAATTCTTAATGTAGGTTTCATTTCAGGCATAAAGTGATTTTTAATAAATGACATAATATTAATTATTATTACAAGATCACTGCATTATAGTAATTAACGAAACGAGTGTATAAAGAAGGGGATAATGGCACAAATGGTATATCCAAGAAAATGAGCAACGTTCAATATTCAATAGGAACGTTCAATATTTTTTCGTTTCTATTTAAGAATAATTTAAATTTTGAGAAATTTAACCACATCTTTACAATTGGAGGCATGTGTTAAATGCCGTCATATTGCTTCTGAAAAATATATATTTTAGTGGGTGTTGCATTGTGTTTGTTTGCAAGAAATATTTGCGTATGAAGGTATTGCGGATAAAAGCGCACTAGAAGAAACTGACAAAGTCATGACAACATTACTTCCCACAAAAAGCAAAGTGAGCATGAGAGAGAATTCAACATGTATAAATATTGAAAGAAAACACTAGTCATTCTGACAGTTTTGCTAGAGCGTACGTTTTAAACTGGTAAATACATCTGAACTTTACATTTTTTTACATTAGTAATCCTAAGACCAAACGTCTTACACGTAAAATATTTAATTTATTCACGTTAAATATTTTATATTGTTCCCTGGGTCAGCTAGATTAACGTTTACTACCCCAATTTAGTTTTATTCATTCGTTGTTTATATGTATGTTGTTGTACGTAAGATGTGATGTACATTTTTGTTCATGTTTCATAGCCAACTGCAAATACCTTGGCTACGTCTGTGTTATAGATTCTTAATTAAATGTTTTAGCTTCCGTTCTGAATTCTAATTGGTAGGTGTTCATTTTTAATTGCACGGTGGAATTTTAATTGCACACGTGCTATTTACATAGAGATAACGATTTTTCATGAAATGAATGAACATATTTAGTTAATTAAATGAAAAAACTTATAAGGGGCGTTTAGTTTTCTTTCTATCTCAGATTTTAATTGGTTATTTTTAACTGTCATCTGTTATATTGGTGTAAGAAGGGTCAGAACTACAGATAAGTTACATTAAAATTAATTTAGTTTCGTATAAATAAATTTATGCTTTGCACTCTTGATGAATAATCGTGTTCTATTCTGTTTTACATTCGAAGTTTGTGATTTTGGGCTAGATTTTGTTTGTAATTACATATTTTATTGTTCATTAGATATAATCAAACGTAAGATGTTCATATTTTAGGCTTTTTGAAATGATTTAAAACAAATTTGACGGTGCATATTAGCGCATATTTTCAGATGCACATTTTGACGTATGTGAGAGAAACTCCTACCTATATTGATACATATTTTAACATATTGTTGGCAAAATAATGTTCCTTTCTTGTTTTTTAGAAAACTATTCTTCGAAGGTTATTTTTAATTTTTCGTGCAATTTTAAGTGGTGAAAGGGGTTTAGAAGTAAATGAATTTAATTTTATCAAAATATTGCGAGGTTTAAGATAGTCCCCTATCACTTTAGCAAAGTTTAGGCAGCACAAACCAATATTTAGGAGACAGGAAACAGGTTCTGCATTTGAATATTTAGAACTGTACTTTATTACCTAACGGCTAATTGGCGGAAAAGGATAAGGGAACTTTTTTCAACTGTCGAAAAGTGTCTAGTTTCTATTATTACAAGAAATGGTTAAAATTTGTTCTGTGGCTGATTTTAAAACTGAGTACTTTGTTCGTTCAATTTACGTAACTTTAATGTTTGATTAATACATGATTTTTACATTTTTGTCAACTTATTTTAGTGAATGTTTTACTTCAAATTTTGATCATTTTTAGTCCATATGTATGGTATATATTTAGGTACAGTATATTGCTATGATGCATGGTACCGTCCCGTGGTTATTCTAATTGTTAGATTGAGATATCAATACCAGACATGATTTCCTTTTATTATGTTGTCCATTTTTAAAAGTCAATTTAATCATAAAGGTACAGAGGATACATTTTTGAGATTAAATGAACTTTTTGTTTGTCAGTTTTAAGGACAGAAGAGTTGAGACTTAAGAAATGTATTTTCAAACATAAATCTCGCTAGATACCTACAAAGACATTAAATCATCAAAATTATAAATCTTCTGAAATTATGAAGAGGCTGCACGAAAAAATCAGTAAGACCCTCATAACACATTTACTGATTTTCTTCAGAAGCAAACTACTAAAATTACTACTTCAAATCTAGGCACGCTTTACGGATAAAGCAGTATCAACTAGTGCTTCTGGGAATTAATGAGTTACATAACCTCAAAAATGAATGTTCCTTCAGAATGGGGTTTCAGTTTTAAACGCCTCAGCGCACAATTAATTCGACTACGAACTCTTTGCACCGTCAGTTCCCGACCGATACACCAGGTGCGCTCGCTTCGCTGCCAAGTGTGTGCAAAGAAGTTCGAGGACTACGCCACCTCCGCCGCCAGCGCCATCGCTAGCTCATTGTGGGAATCACGCGCGGGCGACTTCTCCCGCCAGGCGCGCATTACGGATTGAGCGGAGCGCAAGCATAAAACGAAGGGACAGGGGGAGCGCCGCGCGGAGAAACACTGCAAAAAATGGGGGGAGAAACAGCGGTTCTGGAAGAGACGAGGGGGGTGTGGCAGCGTTAACATAGGAGATCCTTAGGGATTTCAAGAGTTTTAGATATTAGGGGATACGATATAGACGTGCTATGGAGATACGCGCTCTCAAACGCTGTATACATTCTGTGCAGCAAAGCGCGAGTCTGAAGAGAGAAAGAGAGACAGAGGCATCTAGCGGAAAACGAAGGTAATTAATAATTGATAGAACGATTCTGCAGTCTGAAAGTCAAGCTAAGCCCGTGTCACACACAAAGCATCAATTCTTTTTAAAGGCGAGCCAAGCTTCCTGCTGGCTTCGTTCGCGTGCATATATATAGCACATACTCTTTTCTCTGTGCACGAGGCGGCGGCGGTGGCTCACGGCTCTCTGCTCTTCTCGTCGGGAAATAAAAAAAGGAAGATACCCGCCCATTCCGCCACCCGCGCGCGCACTTCTCTCTCTCTGTACATTTTTTTGAAAATATACACATAGAAAAAAAAGTCGACTGAAAGAAGGTAGGAGGAGGCGGCGGCGGCGGCCCGGTATAAGCAGGAGAAAAGCAAACAAGTGATTTTCAAAAGGATAGAAATTCAGCATCAATGCGCTGCTAACCGGTACAGTCTGAGGCAAGCGCCGCCGCCGCTGCTTTGAGGCAGCGCGAGGGAGCAGGTCGGGCAGGATCCTCTGGCACTGCTGCGCTCCATCTTCAGATGCCATTCTGTTGGAAACTTCGCCCGTCTGCTGGAGGAGAATCGCGGTCTCGCGATGCGTCTGTCTGACTGCACGCTCATTCCTATTGAATGGCTGAGTAACAAGCCTACGGCGATGTGCAATAATGAATTAAAGAGAATGAAGGTTTTCAATTGAATGCCGAGGTCTGACCGTCTTGGGTTGAAGACGAAAAATCAATCTGCTAATTAGATGAATTGATGAGACCTAGGATTTTGCGACCAGTCTGTTTGGAGGCCCCTAGGTAGGGCCAACATTTCTATTGTTATAAATAAATCTTCGCCGCCGATAATGTTGAAAAACATTTAGTCTTGAACAATATTAAAGTACATGGCAACCACAACGTTGGCAAACTTTACTTCTTCTTAAAGCATCGAAAATATTGTACGTCTATAAGAATTAAAATGGCAGGTCACTCTCATTGTGAACAAATTTATTTTTTAATGATTCAAAATTACGTGAACTCTACTGCTGAAGTCTGGAAGGTTTTGTCCATATTTTACTGCATTCTTCTCTTCAATATTTTTATAACTCATGAAATACAGTTCCGTATGTTCTTCCATATCCGTCTGTCTACAGCTCTCGCACGAATCGATAGGATCCGGAGTAGATTAGAGTAACTTTGTTATGAAATTACCAACAATAAAAATAAATTTGTGATAGTACACGTATGTGTCTCATTATTATTATGTTGCGTAATACAAAGTCATTTTTTCATCTAAAAAGCATGAAATTGCTGCAATCATATTATAAATAACATTGGTTAATTTGTTAGGTGCTGTTTGTTTGAAACTTCCGGATCATGTGTATCATTTACTCTAAACATTAATATTAGAAGAATACACTTTTCCGTCTGAAATCAACAAGAACTGTACACATAAAGCTTTCTCTCTGTACTTAATACTTCTTATAGATACATTTTTGTTTTATTTCACATGTGTATTTTTTTTTGGACGCCACGTTTTGTTGTTTCATTTTAAATTCTTCATGTAACAAGACGGAATATTTGCTTAATAGAACGGAATAAGTTTCATTTACGTGAGTCCATGTGATTGAAAAATACATTATATAATGAAATTTGTTATTAAAACTTCTGTTGATATGTTAAATTGAAATTATTTTGATGCTATAAATATTTAGACGTTGCAATAATAAATTGGGATGATATTTTTAACAGTGATATTACTCAAAACAAACTCTCCTTCATAAATCTCAGATGGACTGGAAGTATTTTGGATGTAGGTAAATTAACACATTAATAGAAAAATTTGGAATGAAATTTGTTTGGAAATATTGTGGTGTGCGTGAATGTATTTATCATCAGCACATAATACGAAACTTTTCGGGAGTGAAGATATAACTTGCACATATTGTTTTTCAATTTTGGATCCGCAGTTCTAAAAGTAGGAGAGCTTTGGAAATAATCTTCCGAATGCCAAGCGCCTCGTGTGACGAGCTGAACAAACAGAACTGCTGAGCCGCTGAACGCGCTCTTCAGAGAAGTCGAAAACAACGAAGCGGGTGGACCCTTACAGCGAACCCGTTCTTCGAAGACGGCTGATTCGGGGGAGGGGGGCTACCAATGCGAAGTTCGGCGGGGGCGGAGGCAAGTGGGTTCCGGGCGAACGCGCTCTCAGCCAGGATCCGACCACCCCCTCCCCACCACCTCACGCAAGGAGCATACAAGGAAGCGCTCCTGGCCCGCCTTGCGTGTACTTGACCTGCCAGCTGGAGAGCCCTAGTACGGGCGCCGAGGTAGCCGCAGGTCTCCGCAAGACCGAAATGAAGATATCCGCCACGCCGTCGTGGGCTTGTTATCTAAAAGTTGCTTCGTTTCGTTTCGTTCGACGTTTTCCCTCCCGCTTGCTCCCCCCTCTCCCCCTCCTTCTCCACGTGGCTTCTTCCCGCACCGCCCCCTCGGCTCCATCCCCCGCACCCCCACCGCGTGTGAGGGGGGCGGCGGAGCGAGGCGGGGCAGGGGAGAGGTTAAGAGCAGACAGGAGGCAGGCGGGACGGCCGACGGGGCTCGCCGACTTCTCTGAATATTTAATGTTTCATTACGAACGCTGTGTGAATACCTTTTGAAACGTACCCCGGCCAATATCTCAGCCCCATGGATACATAAGCCTTCCTGCTCCACCTTCCTTCTTGTGCAGTGGCGGCCGCTCCCCTCTCCCCTCCCTCGCTTAGCCCGCGTTTCCCGCGTCCGCGTATTTGATCAGAACGACACTAATATTCCTTTTTTTAGACGGAGAGAGCCGGATGAAGGATAGCGCAAGCGACGGGGAAAAGTCAATACGAGCTCAGACAAAATAGGACCTCGAGGTGGTCGTGACCCTTCCTTGTTGAGCGTTTGCTTTCAGCTCCCTGGTGACAAGATACGAGTGTTCCGAGAAAGGCGGGATGTCGTTGATGGACCTGGCTTGGTGTTTCTGGTTTTTGCTAAAAGAAGCTCTTACGTCGTTTGTGTAAGGAGGTGATACTGAGAGGCTGCACAGCGCATGTATGTTAAAGGTGATTAAATCTACGTTGAGAGTGAAGATATCTTCTTTCGACGATAGTAGTTAAGTGTTTAATATAAAGTGATTTTGCTGAGCGATATCTCTCGCACGTCTTTTTCACACATTCATTACAAACAAATGTGGCTAACAAAGCAACAAAATTGATGTTTCGAATTAAGTTCCACACAAAAATAGAAAACATTTGATTTATATTGATTCGATTTATATCGGTCAGAAATCAGATAACTCGATCGATTTTAGGCCATCGATGGTTCACTCAAATACTAGTTGAATTAATGAGTTCCATTGTTATTATATTTGAAGATAGTAGGATTTTGGTAGCCTCTTGAATTAGATGGGAAATATCTCTTGAAAATTCATTATTGTTTTTGTGATTGACAATGGATAATTAATGTCGAATAAGCTTTTACTACTTATCAAATATTGTTTTTATTGTATTCATAATTAGCTCTACTATTCTTTTAGAAACTGCGTGTTTACATTTGAGAAAGGTTTTGGAAAATACTTCAATTTGCTAAATCCATCTATGCAGTTAGTACAGTGTTGTGAAGCTTCATGTCTTTGGTTATTACACTAAAAATATACTTTATAATTTCGAAATACGCATTAAGTGTGTTTTGTTAATACATGTTTATCTCTGTAAAAACCGGAATGTCCTAGGATTTGCGTTCCGAGAGTGACGAATTTTCAGTTTTCATATTTGGGTCGAATTCAACCCAGTGGACTGGACCTTCTGTAGGAGAATTCTAACGTTCGTCTTCTCTCTGATTGGTTGTTATCCGTGGTTTCTTTGATCAATATCAGGTGAATGCCGGAGCCGTCGTATCTTAAAAGGTCACGGACCGCACAAAATCTTTCTTTCCTCATCCTAGCCCCCATCTCTACTCTTACACATACTTTCACTTATTCATTTATTCACTTATATGCACATGTGCACTACTCTACAAAACATGACGGGAGACCAGTCGGAAGTTTAGTTTGTTCTGGCTGGGATAGTGCCCCGTTGCCGGAGATACATTGAGGGGGAGATCCTGCAAGGCGACGTATAGGTCTGCGCCGAATCCAACGATTCATCGTGGGAGGAATACCTCGACCTCCCTCATTAAAACGTGCACTACTCTTAGGGAATCATTGGTCTAAGCACCCGGAATCAATTCTCACTTCTCACTTGGTTATTATGGTAATACCCCGAGTGCTTTCGAAATTGTCGATAAATCGCACTCGCGAAGCGAGCAGGGGATTTAAATGAGAATTTCCAAAGCAAGAGTGGTATTTAACAGAACTATTCCACGAGTGATATTGTGTTCCAAAATGCGCCAAATATTGAAATTAACTGAAAGTTGTGTTAAAATCAAGCTGTTATGCTATAGTACATACGCGGTTTACTGGGACATAGCGATCGATGTTTACCGCCTCCTAAGATAGACGAGTCACAGTTTATAATTGGCCAGTTTGGAGAAGCAGTAAGGAAAATCGGATAGAAAAACCGATGATTTTTTTGAGATATACCGCCCTGATGGGGGCATTCATGTATTCATTCACGTATAGTTAAACCCGATTTGTTTTAATTTCACAAGTGGAATAGTTATAGTAAATAGATATATATCTTTTGGGTGAATAGATTTCGTCATGACAAAGTAAATCTATTATGCATTTTCTTTTCGCATTCTATCTCGTTTTTCTAATTTTTCCAAGTCGTGAACGTTGTGAAAGATTCCATATGTGAGTCGTCACGTAAGTGGAAAACCGATGGAATCCACGTTTTCATTCACCCACTAATTACGTGATCGCATCGTGTGAGGGAGCAGTATGCAGATTTACAACGCGCTCGAGTAGGCTTTTGCGGTGGATCAAGGCTAAACCGTTTACAAACGCACCGATCATTCAGAGCATTTGCATATTCATGTGGGAGCAATGAATCGTATAATGGTCCAAACCGTTTTATATCGTAACCCAGTTATTAAATCGTTTTGTGTGACAATGTGAAGTTTGAAAAGCGGTTTTTGGCCACGTAATTATTCCTATCCCTTACTGCAATATTTGCACGCGTAAATATATTGTGATTATTACATTTCGTTGATCGAATCGTGTTATGGAAATTTCGACATTGATTTTTTGTAAACGTTTAGGGAGTGTAGGGATAGAATTCTCTTGAATATCACTTACTGAACGAAATGTTGATGCAAAATACTAGTTAGTGCCACTTCTCATTCGTTCTATATTTTTAACGGCATTTAATTCATATTTATTTTTTCATTACAACATTCAACACATTTTTTCATTCATTAATTTACAAAAATTGATTAATGCAGTTAATAAATTATTAATTTATTTGCTAATTATTTTTGTAATTTTATTACTTATTCTATAACTTCACCTCTTAGTGTTATAAATATACAGATTTTTGGAATTTCCAAAATATCAGAGATTTTAATTAAAATCGAAACTTACCTTGTTTATAAATGCAGTTTATCCTATTGTTGTAAAATTTTCAAGAAAAAATTATCATCTATTTTCTAGAAAATTTTGAAAATGTCACAGGGGCTTTTACGTGAAGAACACCCAAAAATTAAAATATCTTAATGACCTCCGGAATGGCAGAACTAGATCATATCCTGATATATTTACCAAGTTTCAGCTGAAAACCCTGACATCTGAAAGAATTACGCGTGACGCATTCATCCATCCACCCATCCACCCATCCACCCATCCATACAGATATCCTGATTTTCGTGTATAATATTGCGTGTGTGTCCTCTTCACTCGTACCAATCGTAACCATCTTTGGACACCGCTAATAGACCTTAATGCTGACGTGAGTTACAACTGAAAAGAAATTTAAACACGAATATTACGACCAAAAATTCGAGACCATATTGTTGAGGAGACTCTAGAATAAGGCAAGAAAAGTAAAACTGTTCCTAATTTAGTATTCAGTAAGTCGTGTTGCGCAGAAGCAGGGTTCGCAAGTGTGTTTGTATTTTGTATCAAATGAAAGCTTAAGAGTCACATACTGAACATACGTTTATCAAACAAGGATACACTGACCACAATAGCTCAAAGGTAACACCTTTGCCGCTACAGCAGTGGTAATCAGGTGGTTCAAGAGTTCGATTTTTTTTTAGATTTATGATTTTTAGATTTATAGAACTTTAGATTTTTGACACTAGTTACCTGGTTATGTCAAATTAATCCACTTTATGTAATATAATTCTAGCGACTGGCTGCACTGATCTTTAGCTTTCCTCGGTTTCTCTGAACAATAATAGGCGAATACCAGAGCAGTACAATAACAAACGAGTCACGGACCACGCGCGATCTTCCTTTTCTCATCTTTGCCCTCCTCTCCCCTTTTACACACCTACACTTACACTTATACTTACAGTCACTACAAGAAGAGAAACATACAAGTCATCTCGGGAGACACGTCAGTCTTAGAGCTTGTACCGGCTGGGTCGGTGCCCCGTTGGTGGAGAAACTTGGAAACTCCCTCAAGCTGACGTTTAGGTCGGATCTCATGTTCTATTTATTTATTTAGTCTACAACAGACAAAAACTGTATGTGACGTATGGGGGAGAAAAAAAAGAAGAAGAATTTGAAGACGAATACCGCCACCTCCCAGGATGTATCATTCTCTACTCCTACGGAACTATCGATCTAAGTAGACGACGCGCCAGGAATTATTTCCTCTCGCCCATATTCCCTCACTCACCCACCAATGCATATATTAAGCAGTGGTTCATGGTCTCACGAAGAGAATCATTGACTACTTCGCATCTCCAGTTGATTTTGAATTTGCCGTTGCTTCGTCGCGCATTTCTCGTGGCTCCCAATTCCTCCCGGCTCAACTGAAACCCACATCCCGATAACTTCCTCGCGATAAATGGACCGGAGACGAACAACGGACAAACGCGACAAGAAAATACGTCGTTTCGACTGGCGCCCCGGCGAGGGAATTGGAAAATATTTTCGCAAAGTGAATTTTCATAACTTTCAACCTCTTCCGTGATAGAATTTCTTTGCTCATTTCAATATTAAGATGATGGAGTCGAGCGAGAGGGTAGAATCCACAAGGGAGGCCGACATCGAAATGACATGGCAGCAACGCCGGAGCTCCGATAATCGATACACAATATTTTTTACATTTGGTTCCTGACGTTGAGGGATTACCTCTCTATACACCTCTGGCCGTTATTTTGATGCGAGGATTCCAAGACGCGAAATGTATTACTCCAGCGCTGCGGCGAGGGTTGGGGAAGATGGTTGCCAGGGCTAGGGGGAGTGAAGTGGGGAGGGGGGAGACGCAACATCTGAGCATCGAGAAGCGTACTCCCGCCTCCTCTCTCGACTGCTAGGGGCGTCGGGGTCGCCCGCGAAATAATACTGCTGCGCTGGTGGAAATTGAAAAATGCTTAGCGGGTTTCCCGATGTCACTCGAGCAGATTCGTTGGCATCCATCCGGTTCTCGATTGTTGAATCGGGCACCAGAGAATGTATGCTGCATAAACTGGAAGTACTGGTTTTGTGTGGTTAATTTTTTTACTTAGAATTTTTCGAGAGTTTTGAGACGTAAACGGTTGTGGTCTGTATTTTTTTTATAAAATTTCATTAGAAAAAGTTCAATAATAAAAACACAAAACTGCAAAAATATATTTTTATCGTTATATTAAAATTACATGTCAACACTACTGAACATTATAAAATTATGAATATAATGATTACAATTCCTGTTAAAGTCTAAATCCAAATTTTAAAAAATATAACTATATCCCAATTGTTCGTTCAACGTTTCCACCCATGTATTTCTTTGACGGGTTCTCTTCAAAAAGATGTATCTTAAATGAAAATGATGTAAACTTTATGCAACTCATCTGAAATAATACCATACCGTAATACCGTACCATTATACTGTCCGTAATAGTTACGATATCACATAACGGAAAATAAGAATAAATCTTCAAGTTAAAGTGGCATAGAGTTTAGGTTGTTAATCGATAAAGCATTATGATGACAAATAAATTATAAATGAAGCATTCATCACTTTTGTATTATATATATATATATATATATATATATATATATATATATATATATATATATGATTGTCTCTATTCATGTCACAGTGCACGTGATTTTATAATGTTTTATGAGACTAATATAAAATTCATTCAATTTCTTTAATCTATACAGAAACATATTTACTTAATAAATACAGAAACAGCTGAGAAACTCCATTTGTGAGATTTAAGAAATTACTGAGTAAAGCAAGAATTAATTCGATAAAAATGAAAATAAGAATACGTTTTTATTAAAAACATTTTAGGTGACATCTTCCAAAATAGTTAATTCTTTGTTTATAGAAGAAATAAAATAGTGGAACGTTGTTTTAAAAATTCAGAGAGTGCACATCAATAACTTGTTTTTTTAAGAATTCAGTTATGTCAAGGACGAAAATCACAATTGACGATGAACGAAAATACCCTTTTCATTTCCAGATCAGGTGGAATGATTTATGAAATGGAGAGGGTGGTGTGTGGTCGACAGATCTATGATATGCAACTCAACTATAGCTCTGATCAGAAGAGAATCATGCACGATGCTTTTTAATAGGAGGTTCATTTCATTACGCCTGGCGCATGCCGTTGCATGATATGATTTTACCACGATTCTCAACGTTCCATTTTTCAAACAACTCGGCAAGATTCTGCAAATAGATAATATTGAGGCATAGAGGACTTGCGTGTATCATGAATCCGTGAGAGACTCGCTTAATTTCGAATGCCACTCATTCCTCTTTCAATTTTCTTTTTGCGATTTCTTTTGTAAGGAGTTTGAGCTTGAAATATTTAAAATATAAACATGATGCCGACACATATAATACTGAGGGATGTGCTGCTGCCAAAACAAGGTTCTCGATATTATTTTTAAAAGAAAATACAGATTTTTGCAGTCTTTCGTAATAAAAAAATAAATATTCAGAAAATGAAATTTATTGTTCTTCTGACAAGAAAACAGTTTAACTTATTTAAAGAGTTCGTCTTCGTCAGTAGCTGTAGACGTTTTATCTTATTTTGATAAAATTAATAAAACTCTATTTGACTTTAATATAACTCTATTTGGCGTAAAATATATTGAATTACAGTTTGAATAATAATAATAATAATAATAATAATAATAATAATAATAATAATAATAATAATAATAATAATAATAATAATAATAAGTATTTGTTCGAAAATATATTATGATTTTTCATTTCTTATCGAGCAACATTTTTTGTTTGTTTTTGACTTCTTTCTTAAACGTCACCTTTAATGAACTTCAGCCTCAGAAAAACAGGTTTCTCTTCTTAGATCGAGAGCGAAACCCGGGTTTGCATATTGTCTACTAATTTTAAAAAATATGTATCATTTTATATCATTTCATAAGCTAAGAAAAGATTTTATGGATTCTCAGATCTTACATTCTGATATCAGTGGGTGATAAAAATTACATTTAAGAGAGGTGAAGACAAATATTACTATAGTAATTTTAATATGAAATGTGATGTAAAATAAACAGTAAATCTGAAAAGATTTATTCTCTAAATCTTTAATATGATGAACTTTGACCCTATTTTTTGTTACCTTCCTCTTTTTCAATCATTCCATTGCGTTTTGATGCAGCAAGCGTCAAACTTTGAGCAGCAAAATATTAATTTAATAATTTTTATTCGTTCGTAGTTTATTCGATTCTAATTTATCTTAACACATGTTGCTCTGTACTCTCAAACCGAATTAAATATTACTCATGTCATCTTACATTTGTATACAATTAGTGGTCTGCATCAGGAATACTGATAAAATCGAGTGTTTGCAAAATGAGATCCAGGAGCAGCAAAATTTGTTCTGAAAAGACGCACGTGAAACTGAATATTATTTCTTCGTCATTGACTGAAGTCAGATGTGTCGTAAACAGTAGCGGACTGAGCGTAAGAATGTACTTGTGACATTATGGATTAGAAATTGCGTATAACCATATAATTATTTGCATTTTTTCAGACAAAATCGACACTTTTTTAATTTGAATTTTCCCAGTCTTACTGGGCATTTAACAAAACTTTTGTCACCTCGCAAGATCAGAGGGTGTACCGTTTCCCGTCAATTTATGTAAACATTATAAATTAATATAGACATTTTTCTTTTAATCTATGTCATTATTTTATTTGGTGAATATCTTGTTGGGTATTTACTGTGCATCATTGTTGCAATGTTAAATTTCTCAGACCTGAGGGTTTTCGACAGTAGCTAGCTAGATAGGTCCAATTCAGGCGTTATCTGGAGGAGAATTCTAGCGGCTGACTGCTCTGATCGGTTATTTTCCATGGTTTCTCCGAGTAGCATCAAGCGAATGTCTGAGCAGAACTGCAACAAACGAGTCAAGGACCGCGCGAGATATTTCCTTCCTCTTCCCTGATCTATTCTCACCCTTACACACACACACACACACACACACACAAACACGCACTATTGCATGTAATATGCATACGGGGTAAACATGCACTACACTTACGAGACTAATGACCTTAGCTGTTGACACGCCAGAAAAACTAATCAATCTATCAATCTCTGATCCTACAAGTTTCTGTCAAATGTAGGATCAATCTCAAGATCCTACATTTTTACGCGTACGTTGTCTGGGGTATACAGTGCTTTCAAAAATTCCATCTACACTTTCTTTTTTTACCTAATGTACTATGCTTTGTTTCTCGGTTAACAAAACTTGCCTTTTGACGGAGTTCGTTTCCGCCCCTGTTCTCCCCCAGCGAGAGGAAGGTGGTAAGTGCGTGGGGTGAGTCAGCGATGCGAGCAAGCCGTGGGAACGACGGCGACTGCTGCGTCGGAGGATGCAGGGGATGAAGTGGGGTGATCGTTCGAAGTGGCAATACCAATGGCAAACTGTGGAGGCAGGTAGCTCTCCAATTGGCAGATCTTTGATATTTGAGTTCCAATAGACTCAAGGATAGCAGAAATGACGGTTGAGACATGTGAATTCATCACGAAAGTTAGAATTCAAAGTTTAAGAATCTGAACAATTCTCTCTGAAACTCCATTGTAATTTTTGGGAGTATTTTTCTACATGGATGTAATGTGGGCCTTTTCGTTCACATTTGGATTATTTGTGCAGTAAGTGGTTGAGAGAAAGCCTATTTAAACTGATTGATAAGTGTTTCTGGGCGCGTCAGCTGCTAAGGTCATTAGTCGCACAAGTTGAAGACATTGTTTTTATCGCGCGAGGTGGCGGTGATCATCCTGGCGCCAACCTACTGCTTGCTGAGTTTTCCCCACCAGGTATCTTCCACCAACGGGGCACTGCCTCAGTCGGGTCAACCTCTAAGCTCCCAACTGGTCTCCCCACATGTGTGATAGTGTAGTGCATGTGAGTGTAAGTATGTGTGTAAGAAAGGATTAAGGATAGGTCAAGGAAGCGGATAGAAAGCACGCGTGGTCCGTGACCTGTTTGTTAGATTACTTCTTCGGCTTTCGCTTGGTGTTGATCAGAGCCTATTTCTAGAAAGGCTTGAGAAAATGAGGAGACAAATTTCGAGAGATAGAATGGGATGACACGATGATGTCTCAGAGAATATGGAAGACAAAAAGGAAGTTTTTGATGAAGGAGAAATCGGAGATGATAGACCGTCGGGAGGGTTCAAGAGCGAGGGTGTGTGTGGGAGCGTGGGTGCGTGGGGGCGTGGAGGCGTGAGGGCATAGGGGCGTGGGGGAGAGGAAGCATGGGAGAGTGGGGGCCAGGAGGCTAGGGGGCATGGAAGCGTGAGGGCGTCCCGAATTTCGAGGCGAGGGGTGTGTGGGGGCGTCGGGGCTTCAGGGGCGAGGGGGTGTGGGGGCGTGGGGTCTGGAGAGCTGAAGGGCGTAGGGGCGTGGTCGTGGAGGCGTAGGGCGAGAGGGGCGTGGGGACGTGACGTGGGGTGTAGTGCGTAGGGCATGAAGCGTCAGGGGCCTCGTGGCGAAGGGCGTATGCGTGGAGGTATGGGGGCATGAGGGTATCGGAGTGGAGGGCGAAGGGCGTGAGGCGTAGGGCGTGAGGCGTAGGGCGTGGGGCGAGGGGCCATGGGGGCGTTGGGGGCGAGGGGTATGTGGGGGCGTGTGGCTGTGGGGCGAGGAGCGTGGGGCTGGGGGACATGGAAGGAAGGAGGGGTGGGGCGTCCGGGGCTTCGAGGGCAGGGGTGTGTGGTGGCGAGGGGTTGTGGGGGCTGGGGACTGAAGGGCATAGGGGCGTGGGGCGTGGAGGCGTCGGGTGAAGGGCGTGGTGGGGGCGTGGGGACGTGGGGCGTAGGGCACGAAGCGTCGGGGGTCTCGGGGCGAGGTGTGTGTGGATGCCTAGGCGTGGGGCATGAGGGCGTCGGGGCGGAGAGGAGTGGGCGTGAAGCCTTGGGGGCGTCGGGGGCGATGGAGATGTGGGGGCGTGAGGCCTAGGCGTGGGGGCGAGGGGGCGTGGGGTGTGGGGGTCATGAGGCGCCGGGGGCTTCGGGCTCCGGCAGTGTGGAGGGGCGGGGAGGGCGTCGTCGCCGGGGGCGCCAAGATCGGCTGAGGCGGCGGGCGTGCGTGGGTGACGGTGTGCGTAGAGTATTGAGAGATCGGGAGTATCGGGGGCGGAGAGATGCTTAGGGACACGGCGCCAAGTGCCAGCGCCGCGAGCGCGCTAATGACATTAGGCGCGCGCGAGGGCGAGGGCAGGGCGGGGCGGGGCAGGGGCTGGGGCGGCGCCGATGGGTTACAAATTACAAAGCGCACACTGCGTGAGAGGGGCGATCGGCAGGTATCGGCAGGTGCTCGCTCTCACGCGGGCGCCCTTCCCACGCACCCCGCTTCCCTCTGCCACAGTCGCACGCGTCTTGTGTTCTCGCTCTTCGTGTCTTTACAGCTCGCGTTTATCAATCCTAAAATGTCTTACCATCCAGCCGAAAGGTTTCAAAGCCCTTTCCGTAAATATTTTTCTGAAAAAAGTAATAATAGTAACATTTCTGTAATTGATTTTCGAATATAAAAAGTTCATTTAATAATATTTTAATAGTATGATTAGAGCCCAATTCACGTTAAAATGCCTTTTGTAAACAAGTTTTGACTTTTCTTTGAGGTTCATGTAGTAAATTATTTGCTTATCCATGTAACTCTTACCATAATGGTTGGCAGTCTACAGCCAGGAACTATACAATGTCGTTAATTTTAATATTACATATTATACTACAATTTAATTATCTTAATCGTGCGTAATATGTTTCGAAGGCAATTGCTGTATGCAATATAACTGAACTTACACAAGATTTAACAGATAAATATAAAATGTTCATTTATGGTAGCGATTTGTTTTTTTCTGATCAAAACCTTCATCCAATGAACTTTAAATCTAATGATGAGTATACTGATATTGCATATTGTAATAGAATATTTAAAGGGAAGCATTTGTAACTTATAAAGTTACTAATTAATATCAATTTTGATCGCTATTAAATCGAACTTTTCTTGTATCGTGGTATGAAGCATCACCATAATAATCGAAAAGTCCGATCGTCTTATTCTCTCGCAATTCTTCAAATCAGCAGATCTCTAAATGTCTACGAATCTTTACTTACACTACAACAAATACAAGAGGTGATCACTCGCTATGGAGTGATCTGTATTTAACACAGAAATGTCCAGGGGGCCGTTCAGGGCCCCCTAAGCATCTCGCCCCATCGATCCGGGCAGAGAGCGCGAGCGGGAACGACGACGACGGGGGCGGCGGCGGCGTCCGCTCCGGATCTTGTAACGGGGATTACAGCGACGACTCGGTCGGACCTGTAACGATCTCGGGGCAGCGACGGCCGGCCGCGCCTCGCCCTCACGCTTTTCGTCCCGTCGTCGCGTCGTCCCCACTCTCTCCGCCGCCGCGGCCCCGCGACGTCGCTAAGAAGCTTATTGGCGCGTAGGAGGAAAAAATAAATACCCTGCAGCGGGGATTATTTTTTTATAAACAAGGCTGCGATTGAGGGCCGCTCTTGGGGCCGGCGGAGGTCTCCGCGGGAGCGGCGCCGGACGCGCAGGCGGCGAAAGCGGGCGGACCTGGAGGCGGAGGCGAGACCCAGCGGCGCGATGGGGTAGCACGCAGTTCTCAACTTTTACCCGGTATCATAACTTTTTATTTGTGCGGAGTCCCTGAGAAGTATTTAGGTTTTTAGAAAATAAGTTATTTATACTATGTTACAAATGTCATTTTAGTAGAACTTTGCTCTTTGCAAGATTAATGTCTCCAATTCTTTGATACATAAAACATTCTTGGTTTGCTATTTACCTTTCTTATCCTTTTGTAATTGAGAAACACGTATCTCGATGTGACTAAATTTTTGATCTCGGATTTTTTTCTTTTTCGTTTGGGATATGATATTTTTTTTGGTTTTTCTATATTATGATTTTATTTATTATTTATTAATTTAAAAATGAAAAGGTACGCAGATGAATACTTTAATAACAATTACATATAAGTCATTTTCAAAGAAATTATTTTTTATTCTTATTTATATTTCTATTCTTATTTATATTTACATCTCTATATTTATATTTCTTATTCTTTTTAAGGTGACTTATGAAATCGTAATTTCTTGTTGAACTCTGTTTCCGGAAACGCCGTTAGAGAAAGGGCAGTTTAGGAGAGACAACTGACAGTTTGGATATTTCTTTAATATATTATAAATTATTATAACATTCCAGAAAGTTTTCTTTGAGTTTAGTTACGTTGAACGACAAACATTTTCATTATTTTTTTAAAAATTTTCTTCCAAAAACAGACATAACTTAATGTGATGTTTGGGATAGAAGTCAAATCTAATCACATTTTTATGAAAATTTTTCA
The DNA here is from genome assembly GCA_011170035.1 of Teleogryllus occipitalis. Lineage (NCBI taxonomy): Eukaryota > Metazoa > Arthropoda > Insecta > Orthoptera > Gryllidae > Teleogryllus > Teleogryllus occipitalis. The sequence goes on along the minus strand of BLKR01001317.1, from coordinate 242,772 downwards.
ATCTAATGATAAGTTGTTCTTATAAAATTTTGGGTTTACAGCTCTTCAGAAAAGTTTTAGGGCTCATTGCATTTTCCTTCATAAAATCGCTAATCATCTAGATATTATTACTACAGTAAATTATAAACGTCAGTAAATTAGAAGCACAAAGGTGTGATTCTGTTGCTTTTGCTAGAGATTTTTGCGACTGTGGGTAATGTCAAAAACGAAAAGAATTTCTCTTTTTCCTCTTTCAGATCTCACCATACTAACCCTTAGTCTCTCCCTCGTCTACTACTACACTAACTTATAGACTGTCGGAAGCTTAACTGAACTTTTAAAGAGGACACTAATTAAGCAGGAAAAACAAAGGGTGGATCAAAAATGAAGTCACGCAACAGAAAATTAACAATTCTAAACTCTTCTTCAAACCGATTTTTTATTCTGATTGTAGATATTACGAATGAGTAAATGTGGTTGTTGTTATATTGATTTTAAATTTTCTTTTGTTATAAAATGTTTCAACATCATTACATCATTACAGCCAACGTAAAAAAAAACATGAATAATTTTCATTGCTCAATTCTACTAAAATAAATTTGAATCCCTATCGTCACGGTAAAAAAAATGAAAATCGAACGCACCTGCCTATTCATTTAGCGAGTATGTATATTTGGAATTTATTTTAATTTTTGCCGTCGCCAAACAATCGTCTCAAAGATCCCGGAAGAGATGATGTGTGATGGAGGTGACGTCAAGATTCGCGATAGTGCGCACGCGCTAAACAAAGTCGCAAAAGGTGCAGCCGCTTTGCAGTGGAGTGCTCCTGGAGCCTTCCATTATATTTGGGAAAGAGATACCATTTCGAAAGGGAAGGAGGGAACGCGCTCCACACATGTCGGTATCTATTAATTCCGTCATTTCCACTACGGCATATAATTCACACACAATAGAGGTTGTTTCCCTCCTTTTCATCTGTTTTTTGTGATATCTCTTTTCTTCTTTCCTTTGTTTCTCTCAGTTCTTACCCATTCTTTTCCGATCTCCCTCTCATGTTTATGGGAGGAGACCTTTATATCCCTTTCTTTCTCTTGTATAATTTACACAGAATAACCGATACAATGAAGGGTGAAAAGGAAGGCTGAAGGCACGAGCAAAAACTGAAAGATACAGATGGGGAAAAGCGAGATTCGCTGTGCCAGCGGGGATAAAAAAAACGCCAACCCCGCCTTCATAATATGAAAGGAATAGAGATACGCCTATAAAAACACAGACAGACACGAAATATTCAGAAGCAAGGAGGAGATAGGATCCCCACGCGGCGGGTTTTATGTACGATATTGGGAAAAATCGCGGAAAGAGAAAACGCTAAGCTGTCATTTGCAGCAGTGCCTCCGCCGCCGCCCCTGCCGCGCCTCCCTGGGCGACCGTGTTGCTCCAGCCGCCCCCGCAGCCCCCACCGCCACCGCCTGCCACCTTCGCTGCCGTCGCTACATTTGCCTTCGTCGCCTCTGAGCCTGCAGCGTCTGCCGTTGTTACCTCCATTCTGTTGGTACCTTCTCTACCTCCGCCGTACCCGTCATACGTGTCATTTCTACGGCATCCGTCCCACAATCCGTCCTGAGTTCTGTACGTCTGCTTCCTTTGCTTCCAGACTTAATCCTGTACGTCGGGATCTCCGAGTCCGCCATTGTCGTTGCCATTTATACTCATATCTAACCATTGTCGGACTTCATATCGCGACAGCCTTCTTCCAGCGTAGCACACATGCTTATTTTGTACTCGGAAATACAGTTTTTTTAGTAATCCCTACTTCCTCATTACCACTACAATAATCGAACGATGACCAAATTATTCAATGACATTGTATTCAACAGTGATTATTTTTATTGCTTTAGGCATCTTTTTCACTAGTAAATCTGGTACGTCAAAAACTTTCATGTCATTGACTAGTGTTTTTAGTTTTCTACGTTTCATTCCACTGAACCGTTTCCACTACTTTCCTACTAATTCAGCTTTATCTTCCATTTCTGCAATTGTCCATTTCCATCCGTTTTTTCACACTGTGCTGCGTGTTCCTTTCTCGGTTTCTGGAGCCTGAGCACCTACATTTCCTCCAACCAGTCATTCTTCCCTATTGTTACTTCTTTGTCTCCTTCTCTCCTTGCCCATTCCCGTGCTTTCCGCCCCACCACCGCGTACTTTAACCGGATATCATCTCCGTGATTTCTATTTTCTCAAGATTTTTTCAAGATCCTTCCCTAACAATTCTAAAGCCTGTGCACTTCCACCATCCTCCTACATCACTTCCCTTGGCCTGCTGCCGTGCCCACCTTCCAAGACCAGAATCTCCTCATTCCCTTCGCCTCCCACTGCCACCTGCCCACCGCCACCTACCACCATCTGCTTCCCGCCCTCCCCCCTCCCACTTCGCGCCCGCCTCCCGCCCGATACCCTTCCGGCCGATCCCACACGCCTCCCACCCACCTCCTCCCGCCCACCTCCTCCCGCTTCCTGCTCGCCACCCACCTTACACCTCACGCAGATCAGAATTTGAAGGGAATCAATCCATCACTTCCATTTACTCCCACGCAACATCCTTCCCTCTGCCAGCTCTCATACCGTGCTACACCTCCGTCCCCCGCCTCTCCCACCTTCTCGCCCTTTCTCCGCATTCCCGCCGCCGCGCCGCACGCACGAGGGCACCCTAGGGCGTGGGCGGGACGGCGCGGGGGAGGGGCATTTTTATCAAGTTCCGCGCCTGCGGGGCGCCGAGCGTTGGCCTCTGTCTTGCGCCTTCCCTCCACGCGAAGGGGTGCGCACTTCGCGGCTCAGCCCACGTGGCGTCCAAAGCTCTGCACTACGCACGGCGCCGTGCCAACAACAGCGCTAATTTTCAACTGTGTTGTAATACGCGAATATTCTAATAGGTGAAATTAAAATTGGTGGTTAAATTTGAAAAAAATATCTAATTTTTACGAGGAGAAAACATTTTAACAATAAATTAAGCTTCCTTACGATGCGGAAAAGAATTCTTATTGACATACGAAAGACGTTTTTAAAAATTCTAATAAAAAGTTATATATTTCCATTTATTTTTTAAACTTATGTGTTGCTTTTATTAAAGTGTTAAGATGTCATTTCAATATTTTTGAAACTTACATTCATAGGATTTGAAAACTCAAGATATTAATGAAAAATATATTAACAATTTTGGATATGAACTGCAAATATTTTTTCTTACTTTTCGATAATCTAGTATCATATAACTAAATTATTTTTATATAACGTTTTAAAATGAACTATCCATTGTAAATGTCATGAAAAATTAGTAGAAAAGATTAATAAAAAAACATTACAAATAAAATTAAGATTCTCAAATGAACATCAGCTGTTTGATTGAATAATAATGCACTGTAGTGTTTATGTAAAATTATCAGATAAATTGAAAATCGATAGGAAAATCACAACCAAAGTTTACAGTGACTAGAAACTCTTGATTCACCTGTTAATTTAAAACGATACATTTTTCTATAGTAATTGATAAACATTTATATTCTAGAAGCTAGAATCAGTCAGTCAATTTATATATTCTATTCTTAAAATTCAAGCTACCATTTCTTTTAGAAATATTCATTGAAATTCATTTACATTTTAAACTTTGATTAGTTTTTATGATATTTTATTGTTCTCATTTGGTAATAACAATGCATTATCCTTTTTTATTCTGTTCTTCGCTTATGATTTAGTAATCGTCATTAAACTACTCCCATCCCGGCTTCGTAAGATCTCTTTCACCCTCAAATAAGCCTTCAAGGACTTTGTGCCAACATCACGGGCGCCGACTGTACAGCTGTCACTAAACCAAAATGCAATGAATTCCTAATGAACGATTAGGTAAAGCAACGCAGAAACAATGACGCTACACAATGCGCGCTTGCACGCACGCGCGCGCCTACGCGCCTGCCGTTCAAACAGCATCTCTAATGAAGAGTGTGAACAAATACAAGACTCTCCTCGCGCCCGCCCCGCCCCGCGCCGCCACGTACAGCTCCTCCCCCCGCAGTCCACATTTCGCGCCTGCTGAGTCGTCTCAGGCTTCCTGTGGAACCACCTCTTCCGCGTGCAAAGCCCTCTGCTTCACGTTTGGCGGTGACGGATTTTCCACCCTATCAGTTAAGTACCACCCTGTATTGTTACGTCGAATTCAGCCCCGGTGTGAACGAGAATTTTAACGGCTGCACTGATCGGTAGTTTTCCGTGATTAACCTGGTTAAAGTCGGAGTAGTACCCTAAAAATGGGCCACGGCTTGCGTGAAATCTTTCCTCCCTTAACGTTGTCCCCTCCTCTCCCGTTATTTGAGAGATTTTTACAAGAAGCGACCGATTTAACAGCTTCTGCTTGGTTACTGCTGAGAAGAAAACTGCGGGTTATGTGCATGCTCTTAATTCTTTAATGCATTCGTTTAGCTAGCTCGTTAGTAAATGATTTTCATCACCATCTCTGGCAATGCTATCGCTCAACATTCATTTGTTTCCCGACCTGTCAAACTGATCTCTTCTTAGAGTAGCTCCTCTATAGATAATACACACACACACACACACACACGCACACACTCTATTCTATCACACACGTCGTGAGGTCAATCGGGGGCTTAGAGGTTATGCTGGATTTTTGGTTGGTTAGTAATTCCGAGCGCGTTAACAGCTTAGGTTATTAGTACCGTAAGTGAAGTGCGTGTTTTTCCCTCGGGAGAAGGCGGTGATCTTCCCCCGCTGGATGGCGATATCCGGCGCCGACCTACCGTCGGCTAGCGCGGTTTCCTTCTAACGAGGACTCTCCCACCAGCTGTGTCTCGATGAGGGAAAAGAAAACTCTGCATGCCGCCGTCTAGATCGACACCGAATCTAACGTTGAAACTACAAATCAAACTAACTTAGTTTCTATTTTTTAAGATGCTGTGCCACAGGGCATTGAAATCGGGTGCATTCCATGCGTGTGCTCACATTTTCTTCTACAAACTAGACAATTATCTTACCATACAACTATCAGATTTCTTTTCTCAGACTTTTCATATGCACCTGTAGTCGTGCCAGAAGAGTGTAGCATGTAATACATTCCTTATAGTCGTATTACCGATGAAACTCATCGTAGGTCACAACTAGATGAGGAGTGTACTACGAGGTTTGTCCCACGTCATTAAATTGATTGATTGATATTTCCGAGCTATCGTCATTAGTCCCGTTAGTATAGTGAGTGTTTTGTAGCGGGATGTAACGATGTTCCTCCCTCACTGAATACTGAAAGCCGTCAAATGGCTTGCGGGGAGTGGCTTCAAATGGCTTGCGTCAAATGTTTTGCGGGGAATTTTCCTCTCCAGGTATTTCCCCCAGTGTAGCACTGCCTCTGATAATAGGACAATCTCTAAAGCTCTGACTGGTCTCTCGCCAGGGGGGGGGGTAGTGCAGTGCATGTAAGTGTGTGTGTGTGTGTGTGTGTGTGTGTGTGTAAGGCGAGACGATAGGACAAGATATAGGAAGATCGCACGCGGTTCGTGGCCCGTTTGTTAAGGTACTGCTCCCGCAGTCGCCTGGTGCTGTTCGGGAGAAACCACTGATAACTTGATCAGACCAGTCGGCCACTAGAATTTTCTACCAGACAGAGGCTGAATTCGACGTAGCTATGTAGCTTGTGACGAAAATCCGGAACTCGAATCTTGGGACCTCCCGGTCAGAGTTGCAGCAGCGTCAGTGGCGGTGCGGTCCCTGTGCTAAACTCAACCTGTCATCGTTCTCGGTTAGCAAGATGATTGCCGTGGATGCAGAAAAAATGTCTCAGAGAAGTAATTCGACTGGACCACGGCATATCAATAAATAAGAAATAAAAGGAATTATCAGTACTGCTTACAAGACTGATATTTTTGCTGGTCGTGGTATCTTACATTATTTTACTTCACTTGAGTTGCGGCGTCTTTATTGTAACTCGTTTTTAACCGACTTTTGGAGGAAGTTTTACCTTTAATAGTATTTAAAAAATGTTTGTTCACTCTTAACTGCCTCAAATGCACCGTTTTAAAATGAATTTTTGCCTTTCGATATAATCACCTAGTGGTCCTGGGGTAATTTAATGATGTGCAATACTAACCGTGCAAACACGTCTAGCGAATTAACAATACACATAATTTATTCGATGCATTTGAGAAAACATTAGGCCCTGCGAATTTCAAACGTATTTTTAATTTTTGTGGCACTGTTAATGAAACACTTTCTCGCCTGTTAGTACTTACTTAAACCAGTGTTATAATTCTGCAGCGGAAAGCGATAATTTTTAATCAGAAATCTCGTATTGTCTGGCCCTGATATCGAAAAGGTGGATAAATCTTGCTGAGATATGTAATAAAGTATTTTTCTGAAATATTGTGTTGTCAGAAACCACGTATCATATTACGGGTCCTTGACACCGAAAATTCGCGTGTCTATTCGGGTCCGTCTGTGGGCAACGGTAGCGTCTTCAGACGTTATTATCCAAAATTATTGTTCCCCAATCAATCGAATCGAACTCAAGGCTTTGTGAATTTCAAACTTTTCTGAAAAAAAAGGCTTCAATTTTTTCAGATATAGAAAAATACACTTATAAAAATTCCATTATCCGATTTCGTTAAACTCTCTAAATTTTCAAAAATTGCAGAAATTAAAATTTTTTCGGCGTCTTTCTACAACTGCAATATTAAAGATTGAGATTTTTTTCGTAATGAAATCTCATTTTCCAAAATTAAACCTTTAATGAGGCCATGCTCATCTTTTCAAAATATAAGAGGTTTGCCCTAATTTTAGGTAAAATAAAAGCAATTAAAAATTATCTATACATATTTCTTCAATATTTCTCGTATATTGCAAATATTATATTTATTATATAATATTGCAGAGATTATTATTAGGCTAATAGAAATGGTGTCGGTTTTTGTTGAACTCTCTGAATTTTCGAAAATAATTGTAAAAGTTACAAATAATGCAAAAATGTGTGTACTGTGGTACTTCTTTCGCCTAACTATTCGACACTAGTTCAGCTTGGAGCACTTTTATGTATTGTAACTGTTTATAGAATTGACTACGATGAGAAACAATTTCCTCCACTTATCCGTTTTCTGCATCTCCTACCGAAAGCTCCTCATTTCTTGTTGTTCGTTTCATTACACTAAAGAGAACCTGTTTGTTATGTTACTTTGAAAGGTATAAAGGTAATGAGTCACTTTGACGCACCATAAAATTCCATTGAATATGAAACTACATGATGAAATTATAATATACAATATTAATTTTCAAGTAGTTGTTTTACGTTGTCCACTCTTGTCTTGTTATATCAGTACTCATCAGTCTCAGTTCCGATAGTTTAAATTTATACCTCGATCAAGATGTTAAATATATATTTTTTCAAATAACATCGAGAATTTTTTAATTGGTTTCTTTTGCTTTTTCAGAAGAATAACAAATCTGTTTTTAACCCTTGATTGCCAAGAAATATTTACCTCCCACACATGCCTATTAATGAGCTTTAAATATGAGTCTCGATATTCTGATTTCAAAAAATATCCTTATTTCTGTTAAATTGTGTTAGTAATTTTCAATTTTGTTTCGAAGATTTTATGAAAAATAAACAACAATTTATTATTTTAAAATTGGCAATTTTACAAATATCATTACAAAACATGAAAATTTTGACGAAAAATATTTTTTACTTTGCTTAGTTTTGATTTGTCAATTCCAACACCAATATTTTCCCAATATTTTTTGATAATGTTAACACAACATATAAATTACATATATAAAAGAGTAGACAATTCATTGGAAGAATTTATTTAAATAATTCTGAAGTTAAAAATATATTAGAATATTGTCTGGATTTTTACATACTTTTTATTCTGCTGTGTCGCAATTTACTGATGAAATGTGAACTATTTTGTAGATACTGTTCATATCATAACATTTTGATGTAATTAATTACCAATTTTAATTAAATCAAAAAACGAAGAGGGTTATTCGAGCTGCGATGTAATTAAATGCAATTTCCATTTCATTGAACATCACTTGTTTTATTGTCTCTTAAAAATAATATAAACCAATTTGGAATATTAAAGGGATGATTTTATTTGTCATGTCGCGCTGTTTTGGAGAGGATCACTCTATGTTTGGTAAATCATGCTTCGTGCAGAATTTAAGGACAAGACATTAAGAAGTTCTTATCAGAAGAACTTCTTTTAAGAACGTCAACAACACCAAATCATAATTCCCACAATACAAGACATTAAGTCAAAAATGTAAAATACGAAATGTTAACAATGTTAAATGCAGCAAATTATTCAGTAAACACAAAGGAAAACAGCAAATTACCATCCTCAAAGAAATACAACCTTCAAAAACATCTAAGGTCAATGTACTCGGAATCCTAGTTACCAAATAACATTCCCAACTCTCTCTGTTCCAAGATTTTGAACGCGATACCTTTCTCCTATATACCCGTTATAATCTATCATTAATTCTCGTTGACGCAAAAACTATTTAACATTATTGTCCTCTTTGAAGCTCAAGTTTTTCAAAGTGCACAATTTTCTCAGAATTTATTATGAACCTTGAATTTTTCTGATAGTTATTTTAAAGTGCTTTTTTGTTATCGGTTTATTTGATGTATTGTTTATCATTCTAAACGTATGCAAACTGCAAAATGTATCTCATTACAGAAGCATTTTTTCTATATTATGTTTATATTCTCTAATTCAAAAATCCAATGAAACAGTAATATTATTAATAAAAGAAAATTATTCAAATCTCATTTGGACAAGTTGCCAATATATTTATATTCTCAGAACTAGTCAGCAAACATGGTGAGCCCAAATAAGCATATTTCAGAAGATGTGGGATCATATCCTGCGTAAGACATGAATGTTTAATTAAAGTAAGTGTTCGTGGCTTGTCACATTCTCACAGCCTCATAAATTGCATCTCCGGAAACAATTCATCTGTAATTTAATCTCATGTTCGATTAATAAGGTCTGGGACGATTTATAAGATTCTACGCATCACCTCGACTTACAAATATATGCAAGATTGGTCAAGATGGAATTCCTCAGAGAAGGGGGGGGCATCAGGAATCCGGCAATGTTTGGGAAGCAGTTATGGGAGAGAGGCCGTCGAGGCAAAGAAGAAACGTGGTTTCACTAATGGGCAACTTTTGACTTGGAGGTGCCCCATGTAAGGTATCGAGGATGGGTGTCGTTGAGACCAAAAAGATAAAGATTCAAAAAAGAGAGTTTCAAATATATGTTGTAGAGCAACAAGTAAAAGTGCTGAGAGGCAATTATAAGTACGTGTAGTGAAACGATTTTTTTCAATAAGATAAATTGTTACTCTCCTGTAGAAATTGTTTCATAATGTTTATACAATTGGGAAGTTTATACAATTGGTAATGATCCAGAGGATCGCGAGTCCAAGTAAGTAAGTTAGTTCTGTCTCTCTCTCTGTCTCTATGTCTCTCTCTGCCTCTCTGTCTCTTTCTCTCTCTGTCTCTGTCTCTCTCTGTTTCTCTCTGCCTCTCTGTCTCTTTCTGTCTCTGTCTCTCTCTGTTTCTCTATGCCTCTCTTTGTCTCTCTTTGTCTCTCTGTCTCTCTCTCTCTGGCTCTATGTCCCTCTCTGTCACGGTCTCCCTCTGTCTCTCTCTCTGTCTCTAACTCTCTCTTTTATCATATCAAAATATGACAGTAGAGAAATATTGTTAAACCATCAGTATTCTATACCGCTTTTTCATTTTATTGAAAAACTAAAACAATTGCGAAGAAAGTTTTTAAAAAAATTGTCAAAGCAATTCTTGCAAAAGCAACAAAATGCAACACTGCAAAAGCAACAAAACACAACATTGCAAAAGCAACAAAATGCAACATTGCAAAAGCAATTTTTAAAAACAATTGCGAAAAAATTAATGTTTTACACTATGAAGTAAAACAATCACATTTTAAAAATGTTTATCTGTATCCCGAATTAATAACGTTTTTTCAATTGTAGATGCAAATTAACTACTTCAATAAGCCACGAGATTATTGAAAAGAGTAAAGAATGGAAGTAAAGTGAAGTTTTGAAAACCATCTTCTACTTATGTTTCATTTTAAGTTAAAAAGAGTAGACATTGGTAAGAGCACAGAACTTATTGGCATTATGATATTAATACAATATATCTGTCCTGTTTGATTGAATTCGATAAAGAATTTATATCCATCAAAAATTCCAAATATATTTCTCTTTGGAGAGTTAAGTAATTGCATTGATTGTCTCTGAAGAGCGAGGGATTCAATAAGCTCTCTCCACAAAGACCTGTATATTAACTTCAGCCATAATCAAATAAAGTACGCCGAATAAGGCATCTTCGACTTTTTATTAAAAACAGAAAATTGGAGAGCAGTGTAGGAAGATGAAATGGTCGTTGTAGCGTTCTATAATGCCCGATAATGTAATAAAATGTTTTAGAAACCATAAAATTGAAGAAATCCCTTTCCACATTCAATAAATTCTTTAATTTCGTTCCCGTCCTCAAAGAGGACCGCTTTGACTGATGTCATTTCCACGGAATTATTTGCATCTCTTTATCTGTCCTGCGGCTTTACCAGCCAATCCACAACCCTCGCGTTCGCCCTCCCACACTCCTCGTTTCTACCAACCTCACGCCGCGTCTTTCTGCGTCTTCTTTGAGAGCAATCGAGTAACATTACACACAGCGTTTGGACGCTGCCTTCCCGCTCTGCGGGAAGTTTTCGGCGCTTGTGATTGAATTTATAGATTTCGGTGAACATCTGCGATCTTCCGTGGATTTTCCTACGCTTCCGTGAGTTTCTTCCACTCGAAGAAGTAGATTTTACTTCGAATTTTTCACTTGGTTTAAAAATCAACATAGGTCGGGAAGGAACGTTGGGAGAAAGACGAAAGTATTTTCAAATATTATGTTATGTAGTATGTTTTCGGGAGATTCTGATAAAATTTTTGTTATTACCATGTTATTATTATTATTATTATTATTATTATTATTATTATTATTATTATTATTATTATTATTATGATAATTATTATTAATGTATAGAAAAAGAAATTGAGTATCGTTTTAAATAAGTACTAGCTGACCCGGCGAACTCTGTTCCGCCTTAACAGCCGGTCCCATCTTTTTCTCGCGTCGCACTCACTGTGAGAAACTTCCTTGTTGCACTGCGTACGTGCAAAAACGTTCGTTATCACACAGGAACGCTGTCGAACGGGATAAACAGTATCCTATGTCCGTCTCCTGGCTCTAAGCTTTCTGCTCACCAATTTTCAGCCAAATCGGTACAGCCGTTCTTGAGTTATAAACAGTGTAACTAACACTATATACAGATATAACGGCGAACTAAAGGCGGCTATCATTATCGCCTTCTGTTATCAGTGCGGCGTTACAACAATGGGTTAAACATGCAACAATGACCGCTAACATGCGAAATCACGCGAAAACGTGCAAAAACGTGCGTTCTCACACAGGAACGCTGTCGAACGGGATAAACAGTATCCTATGTCCGTCTCCTGGCTCTAAGCTTCCTGCTCACCAATTTTCAGCCAAATCGGTACAGCCGTTCTTGAGTTATAAATAGTGTAACTAATACGACTTTCTTTTATATATATAGATAATAGTATTTCAAAAAAGATATGCATTTTGAGGAAATAAATATATTTCTGATGATGTACCTACTCTACTATGGTAGCAGAAAGTTAATTCAAATAAAAGAAATATTCAGTTTAAATAAGTGTTACAGAAAACTTCAAAACCAATACTATTTATTTAATATGAATCTTTGTTTTTCCTAAAATGATTTCTGAAAAGTTATTTATACTTTATATGTTAATACTCATAGTATTACAGTATATTGACTTTGTAAGCTCCAGGAAAAGATTATTATAAATGAATAGTAGGAAGTGTCATTAAAATGTTATATTTACTTTCAGCAACGGCCTTCCACAAACAGAGATGACAGGAAAATTATCTATCACAAAGGAATAGCTACGTAAGTGTGCAAAACTTTCTACTCTTACAATATGTATCAAATTATACGTTTGCTTTGTACAAGTGATTATATGAACGTGCGTATTCATGGCAAAACCATTTGACAATAAAACTAGACATCGTTGAAGTAGTCATCAACGCGCAAATAGTATTGTTTTCAGGCTTATTTACTACCGCGACATATTGGTTTATCTAATCACTGATTACACCGGCTTATGACGTGATTACGTGGAGTGTTAATGAATAGTGTAATCATTACACAATTGAATGGTTTAGCTCATCAGTGTGTGGGGTTTATTTTCGCGAGTAATTAGAAAGCAATTAAAATGAGATCACGTGACCGGAATAGATACTCGTAAATTACTTACAAAGTAGTTTCTGTTAATTAGGTAACTATAATGAGCGCGTTCGGTGTTCTAGACTTATTTGAAAGCTGGCAATTCACGATCGGCCTTGTTTCACCCATCGTATTCCGCATGCATAAAACATTTTCCTATCAGCTGGTAGCCGAGGTGGGGCAACAAGGGAAAGAGAAAATCACCTTTTGAAGCTAGTATCTTTTGTTGCATATTGACACACCCAGTGAAAAAGAATAGTACGCATTGTAACATAGCATGATTTTTATGTAAAACACGCTTTACGTAAAACATAACGTGCACGATTACAACAAATGAAATAGTTGTTTACTTTTCGTGTAGACTCTGCGACCATATTTATTTAGGTTTTTATGTGAATATAAGATTGGAAGTAGTTTGTGAGGTGACATTTAACAATTTTACAATATCTGTGATCAAAAATACAATATTGCTTTAGAACGAAGTGTTTTGCTTGTAGGTTGCGGCATAAATTATTCGTGGAACCATACTAGAAATACAATAAAAATCACTATGTTAATCTTAGATGTCCTGTAACCTATTTTAAAAATCAATAAAGTGCACTCTCGATACTATAAGAATATAATTTTAAAATACGACTCTAATTGACTAATTTTTAAATATATTATTTGGCCGTTAAAATAATTACTATTTTTTGATTTGAGTAACATGTTGATGATCGTATTATGTAGACTAGATTGTGTGGTTTCTGAGTAAGCAAAATCTTTAGGACGCAAATTCTCTTGGGTACATATTATATATGTACATTTTATGACTTTTGAATACATTATATTTTACTATATTTCTTTATCGTCACCTAATCAAACTTTCTCTGCCAAATTTTTCTTAAAAGTTTACAACCTTTTCCACACAAGTTATCGCTATGCTTGATGAAATACATCACCCTGTCAAAATAGAGGTCTGCGTCGTTAATATAAGATACATACTTTTTTATCCATTTTAAACGTAAAATGGTACATTCTTTATTTATTGCTCGAACATATACTAAGGCCAAATAATTATCGACTATAAAATTAATTCAATTTAATTCGACGGTGTTTGGGTAATAAGAGTTAAGTTATAAAAGTGAACTTATGTGAAGAAATATAGGAAAAAAAACTTCTTGTGATCATTGTTAAAATAAAATCTGCAATTTATAATCACATTTTAATTCCAGATTTTTAATGTAGTTTATATATTTAGTCATGTAAAATTTCCTAACCAACAAAAATCCACCTTCGCGAAAAATTACACAACTCCCTTTATATGAACACTGTTAAATTGGAAATATTAACGCTCTCTGAATTAATTCTCAGTATACAGGTGAGTAAAAGAAAAAAAGATATTTTAAAAGTTGAATTGGTATCCCGCACTGAATGACGTATCCAGCCTTTAAACGACACTTTGCCACATGGATGCTTGGAATGCAGGGCATCGTGCATTTGCGATCAAACGTTTTTACAATGGCAGTGTAGAGGAGGCACTCAGAGAATTATGCCGTCATTTTAATTTAGGACGATTAATTTAGGATAATTAATATCGATGACAACTGTTGCCTATGGCAGAGAATTGTTTGGGGAACGTGTAATTTCGAGAAATGGTGAAATTCAATGCCCTCCCAGATCCTTATCCGTCAGCTTGTGGTTTTCTTTTGTGGGGTCACCTTAAAAGCAAAGTGTTCCTTTGTCGACCTGCTACAACGGAAGAATTGAAAATTGATTCAGTGGTGAGTTGTAGTTGACATTCACATAATTGAAATTATTGAAGGCGTTGTCATTGTCAACAATATTATTTATTATAGAAATAGCAGCTTTCGATGGCTTAGCCATCATCATCAGTTTCCTGCTGTCGTTTTTGTGGCTCCCAGACAGCAGGAAACTGATGATGATGGCTAAGCCATCGAAAGCTGCTATTTCTATAATAAATAATATTGTTGACAATGACAACGCCTTCAATAATTTCAATTATAGGAAGAATTGAAAGCCAAGATCCGAGTAGCAATTGCCGAAATTCCAGTCGAGATGTTATGTCAAACCATAAACAATGTAACGAAGAGACTGCAGGAATGCTTGCGTAGACAAGAAGCTCACCTGCAAGATGGCATCTTCAAAACTAAATTATAGTGCATGTACCCTAAAATGTCATTACGTGTACTATTAAACGACAACAATAATTTTTTTACGTTGTTTTTCATTAAATTATTTAATTTTCAAAATTTTCCGTTTCTTTGAATTATCCTGTATTTATACCTAATTTGTTTTTTTACAATTTACCAAATGTTTGAGAAATAATCTATACTTTTATTAATTTTAGTTTATTGAGCACAATGAGTTTTGAGATACCATTTTATTCTATTGATGCATACATTCTTAATAATATGCGTCGCAGGAATGAAGAATTTCACTTTATTGTCAATTTTGTGACGCGTACTAAATGATAAAAATAACTTTAATTGTGTAATATAATTAGAATAACGTATTATGATTTACTATTAATTGGAACGTGAAATGAAACGCTTAATTCAATGTGATGAATTGTTGTGCGGATAAATATTTTTTCAGAAATTTATAGTAACGTAACGTAACGAACATGCTATATAAATTAATGTAAACACCAATTTATTAGGATTCGGGCTCGTTATATTTTCTATTTTTTCGTATCTTCT
Organism: Teleogryllus occipitalis; assembly: GCA_011170035.1. Taxonomy (NCBI): domain Eukaryota; kingdom Metazoa; phylum Arthropoda; class Insecta; order Orthoptera; family Gryllidae; genus Teleogryllus; species Teleogryllus occipitalis. The sequence continues at coordinate 227,687 of BLKR01001317.1, read as the reverse complement.
TCTTTTAGTGAAAAAATCGTAATTTTACATGTATTCTTAATCTTCTCAGGAATAAGTCCTATAAGGTCTTCGCAACGCACTTCGTGGCATTCGTTCGTCTATTTTCATGACAATTTTTCAGACGTGTCTCTTTTAAGATGTGATAATTTGATCATGTGCATCTCAAACAGTAGGGCTCGTTAAACTCCTTAATACGTACCTTAAAACTCTTATGTGAATGGGCTTTTCATTGTAAAGTTGGGTTTTGTTGATATAACAAATGGAGTGGTAAGCTGCACCATCACGACTTAACATTTAATTGTACATATTAAATGGGAAACGTGTACATGTAGAATATTTTAACACACTACATGTACGAGTATAAGTTTAATTTGACACCACTAACATTGCTGCTACAGTAGTTGACATAGCAGCAGGGTTTTATTGGCAAGGGGGATGAATTAAGATGAGTTTAGTATTTGCATTATTTGAACTAGAATTTCTTTTTATATTTTCTATATTGACTGAACTGAGATTACGTGGGTGCTATTTTCTTTTAAACTACGTCCCAGAAGAAGCAGAACATAGCTATTACTTCCGGGGTGTGTTTCATTTTTCCCTAAGTTTAAGCTATAAAAACTTTTACTCATTTCCCATGATTTTCATAAATTTAGGCGAAACATAGTTGCCTCCAAGTGGTTCATTGTAACTTCCTTTGATCATTCTTGTTTTACTAAAATCTAGGACACTCTCATCAGATATTGCAATTACAACTCTTGCTTTGTAAACTCACGATCTTGCCTCAAGGTTCAACCGTCGACTGTGAACCGAACGATTGACTTTAAATGTTCGTGCTGAAGACATCCAACATATTGCAATTTAAAGTTTAACATGTTAAGAGTTAGACACGACAAATATACATTGTCGATGTTAAATGTTAAGTAGTAGCTTTCCGACATAAGAATTGTCATATATTGAATGTTAGACAAGATAACAATTTTTTTAATTTTCAGATATTGAAATTCGACCCGTTGAACATAATTTTGTTTTTCAGGTTCTAAATTTTTATATATTTTATTATTTTCTTAACTCTCCAAGAATGCCAGCGGCTAATGTTCCACATATTGAGTGTTAACATGTTGAGTGGTGGAATTGCAACAACAATATACATGTCATATATGTATTTACCATGATGATGTTAAATTTTAAGAAGTGAAGAGGCGTTTTGTTAATCCTCGAAGAAAGCCAGCGTCTAATATTCTACATATTGATCGTTAATATGTTGAATGGCTGAATTGGAACAAAAATATCATGTCACATATGTATTTAACATGTTGATGTTAAATGTGAAGTGGTGCAAGTTTAAGAAATAGGAGTTTTGTTAACCCGGGAAGGAAGCCAGCGGCTAATATTCTACATATTGAGCGTTAATATGTTGAGTGGTAGAATTGCAACAAAAATATACATGTCATATATGTATTTACCATGATGATGTTAAATGTTAAGAAGTGAGGAGGCGTTTTGTTAACCCTCGAAGAAAGCCAGCGGCTAATATTCTACTTATTGAGGCTTAATATGTTGAGTGGTAGAATTGCAACAAAAATATACATGTCATATTTCTATTTACTATGATGATGCTAAATGTTAAGAAGTGAAGGGGCGATTTATTAACCCTCGAAGAAAGCCAGCGGCTAATATTCTACGTATTGAGCGTTAATATGTCGACTGGATGAATTGGAACAAAAATGCACACGTCATGTATGTATTCAACATGTTGATGTGAAATGTTAAGAAGTGGAGAGGCGTTTTGTTAACCCTCGAAGACAGCCAGCGTCTGATGCGCGCGGGCGAAGGCGGGGCGCCGGCGCGCGAGGGCGAGGGCGAGGGCGAGGGCGAGCGGCCGGGCGGCAGGCGCGAGGCGCTCTCGCGGCGAGTGTCCGATGACAGGCGGCCACCGGGAAGAGACGGCGGCGGCGGCGGCAGAAGCAGCCCTGGTAGGCTGGGCGGTATTGATCTGCTCGCCTTATCCTAGAGCTGCCACCGCCGCCGCCGCCTCTGCTGCTGCTGCTGCTGCTGCTGCTGCTGCTGTTGCTACTGCAGTACTATTAATTACCGTACTGGGAGGCGGAGGAGGGGCCGGCGGCGGCGGCGGCGGCGGTGGTGGCGCGTGAGAAGGAGAAGCAAGACTAAGAGGAGGACGAGGACGAGAAACACGCCGAGGAGTAGGCGGCGGCGGCGGCGGCGGTGGAGGCGAGATGCGCGGGGTGACATCTGCCGGACAAGCGACGTACTAGCCGCCCAGCCTCCCTGCTCCTTGGGGCTGTCAGTCCCCTGGGCGCCGCCGCAGCCGCGGACGGAGAGCTTGGCTGCTCCGGAGAGCCCTCTGCCCGGCTGCTCCGGCCGGTCGCGGCTGCGTCGTCACTATTATTTACGCACTTTGATAATCGAAAAGAGCTTATAGATTCAAAAATTCCATCAATTATTTTTAACTACATCCAAAATCATGACAGATCAATTTACCTTATTTTTCTACACAAATTATTTTCCAATTTCTATAATTGTTCACATTTTAAGATTAAATCTTAAAATAGAAATAATTATGAAAATGTAGTGCTTCATAAAATTTACGTTCGGAGTATATATCTATGATATACTTGTATAATTAAAATGTAACAGTGATACGAAAGATAGATGCAGGCATAATATTTGTTACTGGCGGGGTTATTTCATAACACTTATTTCATATCACTTATTTCATAACACTTATTTTATAACACTTATTTCATAATTCGCTTGCTATTGCATGGTCAGATTTCACCGTGGTCCAAGACTTTCCATTTTTCAAATAACACACTAAGATTCTGGTAATAGATAAAATTGAGATATAGTGGGTTTGCATGTAACTAGTATTATGCAGTTTTGTGAGACAATAACGTATGGCTCTTATTTTTGTTTTCTTGGATTTGGCCTTGTGTTGCATACGAATCGACTCGGCAGAGAATTACGAAGTGCAGTACTTGGGTACAAAAGAGTGATAGTTTCCTTTTATTTGGGATGATCAGTTATATCTATTCAATCGAATCCTGACTTTTTAAACGCCGACGTAAACACAAAATATTTTCTATTCCAAGGCATTGTTTACCATTGTTATGATAGAATTTTAGGAATTATTATATTCATTGCCATGTACGTACGATCCAAAAGAATTAATATAATTGAAAAATTAGAAGCATACGTTTTATAATAAGATCTTTTGTCGCATTTCATTTTTTTAGAAATATCCTAAACTTTTAAAATTAAAAAAAATATTTTGTAATAAAATATTTGCATACGTGTTCATACAGTATCTACAAACGTATTAGATAAATGAAGTTATAATTATCCAACCTTATTCATTTTCCTGGATATACTACGCTAGTAATAAATTTCAAAAAATTGTCAAAGAAAAGATATAGCATTTCTGTGAGATGTTCGCGTTTGAAAATTATATAACATGGCATGTAGTTTTAAGCATTGTGATATGAAGTTGAAACTGACTAGATGGATGTCATATGGAAGATCCAGTCGCGACTTCTCTGTTTGAACCTTCCAGATAACAACGTCGAGCGTTAGAGTGCAGTGTTTGGGCTGTATTGATGATTACTTTTAATGCAACTATTATGTTTAAGACAAGTTATGACGAATGAGACAAGCTATGGAGAGCATAATGGTAGGCGATATGGTGATGAAAGCTCTGAGTTCGTGATGGGAGATAGCGGAGCGAGAAGTTAATGACAAGTAAACAGAAGAATGAACACATGGGAACATGGGACTGACCGACTTTACACAAGGAAAAGATGTCAAGTGCTGGACAACTTGCAAAAAATAGAGCTGTCAGAGCTGATGGATCGTGGGATGGAGGAGAACGCATTGAGAAAGAATTTTCGTTTTGAGATGGTTTTGCATGACAGCCCCATAGAGGAGCCCTAGCGAGAATAGAAGAGTTAAAGAACCTATATGGAAAAGGAAAAAGCAAAGTAGATAGTGTTAGAGGTTTGGGGCAGTGTATAACAGGGCTAATGGAAACGTTCAGCGGGAGGTGGTATGTGGATTGAAATTATTGGGCACAATAGCACTAGATAGTAATACGAGTAATGATTGCTTTGAAGAATGTATGTGAACACAAGGATTTTCGGAATAGAGATATCAGAGAGGTAGAAAACATATGAGTAAAAAAGCAGTGTAGGTGACGGTTGGTAAAATGCGTTTTCCATTAAGTTTTGTTTATGAGCTCGAATAAGAGAAAAATTACAAAATTTATTTGAATTGCATAATTTTAAATTGTAAGGAGTTACAAATTAGGAGTGGAATGTGCTTTCCCCCATCTACAAGTTGAAGATGTTTTTTTCAAAGTGAAGTATCTCCAAGACAATATTTTTCACGAACGGAAAGCACTTTCAGTCTGATAGTTCAATTGATTTATTTGTCATCCCGAGCGCGTCAAATGTCATTAGTCCTGTAAGTGTAGTGCATGTTTTTTCACGGGAAGTGGCAGCGTTCTTTCTCGCTTGCATGTCCGACCTACAAGTCAACTTGCAAAGTTTTCCCCATCCATGTTTCTCCCAACCGCTGGGCACTGCCCCAGCTGAGACAAGCTTTAAGCTCCCTTCTGGGCTCCCGACATATGCGTAAGTGTTGTGCATGTAAGTGTGAGTTGAAAAGACGGGGTCTACTGAGAAACGGTAATTAGCGTCTGAGAAAATAGTACTGGTTAGTAGTATGAGTGGAGCGTAAAACAGAGGGGAAATAAATAAGTAAATAATGAATAAGTTATCTGTAATTATTATTTACTAAGTTAGTGAGTTTATAAGTAAATAAGTTATTAAATAATAAGCAAATAAATGCGTGATTCAATAAACAAGTTAGTAAACCATTAAATTATTAACTGAGCACATGGGGGGCAAAAGGAAGTGGGTATCCGCGAAGTAAACGTAGAGTTAAAGATGCGGTCGATCTAGTGCGACGCAGTTTCATTTCAGGTGCTGAGGAGGCCAAAGTCTGGAAGTAAAATATGTGACGTCCACCCTAGTAAATAAATAGTTTAGAAAGCGTTGGGTAGGTTAGCAAGTTCTCGTCTTCTGACGACAAGTTTTTTCTCTATTCAGGTTTTTCCTTACCTGTACCATACAGACTCTTTTCCAGCGGCTGTGATGCGATGGAGAGACTGTTTAAGATGAATTCCAGAATTCGAAAGGTTAGAATGCTTTAGGATGTAGTTTTAATTATGTTTAAAAGCTTTCGACCTAACTCCACAGTATCAAGTTATGTAATTTGTATGTGTAATAATTCCCTACTAATTAAAAAGAAAAATAATTTAAAAAAAGAATGTAAATATTTTTGTAAGTAAAAGATGAAGATAAGACAAGGGTCAGGAAGGAAAGATCGCGCGTGGTCTGTGGCCCGTGGCCCGTTTGGTAGGGAACTGCTCCGTCATTCGTCTGGTTTTGAACGAAGAAACCACGGAAAACTACCGATCAGAGCAGCCGGCCGCTAGAATTCTTCTCCAGACAGCGGTTGAATTCCCTCTAGCTATCTAGTTACTGACGAAAATCCGCCACCGTCAGCACTCGAACCTCAGAACTTCCCGGATGGAGACACTGTAGTGACTTACTGTTGATGCTCTGAGCTACATCTGCCTGTCTGATCAAGATCCAATGGTTCTGGAATACTATTTAACATAGGAGAAGAAAACCTTTTAAACGCAATATTTCGCTGTTTTGCTGAGAAGCGCCTTAAGAATTCATTGATTCTTAAAATGAGAAAAAAAGGAATATGGTGATACGGCACCAGGAAAATAAGCTCGTCAATTGAGTATTGAAAGGGAGTTTAATCTTGCAAAGTTATATTGCAAGGGAGTAGAATGGATGTGTTCAACTGATCTACAGCAGGGATATGGTGAGGATAACGGAGAAGGAGATTGTTAAGGCCAATCATAAAAAAGCAAGGAGTTATGGTGCCTGGGAGTTTTCAGAATCTTATGGTTTGATTTTGTTATCTAGGAAGAGTGGAAAGGTAGGACAGCATAGGTGGTGAATATGTTTAAGTGGCAAGAAAATTGATGAATATGAATGCAGAATGATGCAATTAAGTTGAGGGACATCGGCAGTGACAAGAAAGGGAGTTATAGAGATAATATGATAGAAGTATAATAATATAGTGGTAATGTCAGATGGGTGGAAAAATGAGAGTGGGAAGATGGGTGAGGAAATGGGCGGGGAAATGGATGGAGAGATGGATAGAGTGATGTTGAGGAGATGGGTGGGAATATGACCAGAGACATGGGTGAGAAAGAAGTTGAGGAGGACAGAGAGGGAATAGGGACAATAGTAAACGCAGAGCCGATTGAGATTCGGGGAATTGAAGGCCAGGAAAGGAGCGATGGAGGATTGGATTTAAGCGAAGAAGTTAGGGGTGTGATGTGATAAAATAGTGTGAAGCGCATGGGGTAACGAACACAATTAAGACAGCCAAAAGAGACGACATAATGGGAGGTGGTGAATAAAAGCAGGAAATACAGATGGACTTTGCGAGAAGGACATTGCAAGAGACGGAGGGGTTTGAAATACACATAAATCACAGCAAATAAACTACACGAGGGAAAGAAAATCGAGGTTTGAACTGTGATATTAAAATAGTGTGTAAGTGACAAAGTCTATGCAGATGGCCATTCAGTAGAGAACCAAGGATATTTTAGGAACAGGTAGGACAGAGAGGTGATTCAGATCGAGAAAACATACACGAATAGGAAAGAGGGAGATTACAACTTTACATAAAATATAGAGCAGCAAAGGCTGGGAAGGGAATGGGGATGGTCAGTCGAGAGAGGAGCAATAAGATTTTAGAGATAATGGATGAGAGAGAGGTGATTGGGTTTGATAGAAACACATTGTGAACAGGGAGTATCAAATGTGATATGAAATGCTGCATAGGGGCAAGAGCAGCGAAGGCAAAGAAAACGGCTAGTCGAAAGATAAATCAGGTTTTAGAGAGAATGGGGGAGGGAGAGGTGATAGGAATTGAGAGAAACACATTGTGAACAGGGAATATCAAATGTCATATGAGGTGCTGCATAGGGGCAAGAGCAGCAAAGGCGAAGAAAACGGCTAGTCGAAAGATAAATCGGGTTTTAGAGAGAATGGATGAGGGAGAGGTGATTGGGATTGAGAGAAACACATTGGGAACAGGGAGTATCAAATGTGATATGAAATGCTGCGTAGCGATAAGGGCAGCAACGGCAAAGGAGACGGCCTGTCGAAAGATAAATCGGGTTTTAGAGAGAATGGATGAGGGAGAGGTGATTGGGTTTGATAGAAACACATTGTGAACAGGGAGTATCAAATGTGATATGAAGTGCTGCATAGGGGCAAGAGAAGCAAAGGCAAAGAAAACGGCTAGTCGAAAGATAAATCGGGTTTTAGAGAGAATGGATGAGGGAGAGGTGATTGGGTTTGATAGAAACACATTGTGAACAGGGAGTATCAAATGTGATATGAAGTGCTGCATAGGGGCAAGAGAAGCAAAGGCAAAGAAAACGGCTAGTCGAAAGATAAATCGGGTTTTAGAGAGAATGGATGAGGGAGAGGTGATTAGGTTTGATAGAAACACATTGTGAACAGGGAGTATCAAATGTGATATGAAGTGCTGCATAGGAGCAAGAGCAGCAAAGGCAAAGAAAACGGCTTGTCGAAAGATAAATCGGTTTTTAGAGAGAATGGATGAGGGAGAGGTGATTGGGTTTGATAGAAATGCATTGTGAACAGGGAGTATCAAATGTGATATGAAGTGCTGCATAGAATGTGATATGAAGAGCAGCAAAGGCAAAGAAAACGGCTAGTCGAAAGATAAATCGGGTTTTAGAGAGAATGCAGGAGGGAGAGGTGATTGGTTTTGATAGAAACACATTGTGAACAGGGAGTATCAAATGTGATATGAAGTGTCGCATGGGGGCAAGAGTAGCAAAGGCAAAGAAAACGGCTAGTCGAAAGATAAATCGGGTTTTAGAGAGAATGGAGGAGGGAGAGGTGATTGGGTTTGATAGAAACTCATTGTGAACAGGCAGTATCAAATGTGATATGAAGTGCTGCGTAGCGGTAAGGGCAGCATAGGCAAAGAAGACGTCTTGTCGAAAGATAAATCGGGTTTCAGAGAGAATGGAGGGGAGAGAGATGATTGGGATTGAGAGAAACATATTGTGAACGGGGAGTATCAAATGTGATTAGAAATGCTGAGTAGCGGTAAGGGCAGCAAAGGCAAAGATGACGGCTTGTCGAAAGATAAATCGGGTTTCAGAGAGAATGGAGGAGGGAGAGGTGATTGGGTTTGATAGAAACACATTGTGAACAGGGAGTATCAAATGTGATATGAAATGCTGCATAGGGGCAAGAGCAGCGAAGGCAAAGAAAACGGCTAGTCGAAAGATAAATCAGGTTTTAGAGAGAATGGGGGAGGGAGAGGTGATAGGAATTGAGAGAAACACATTGTGAACAGGGAATATCAAATGTCATATGAGGTGCTGCATAGGGGCAAGAGCAGCAAAGGCGAAGAAAACGGCTAGTCGAAAGATAAATCGGGTTTTAGAGAGAATGGATGAGGGAGAGGTGATTGGGATTGAGAGAAACACATTGGGAACAGGGAGTATCAAATGTGATATGAAATGCTGCGTAGCGATAAGGGCAGCAACGGCAAAGGAGACGGCCTGTCGAAAGATAAATCGGGTTTTAGAGAGAATGGATGAGGGAGAGGTGATTGGGTTTGATAGAAACACATTGTGAACAGGGAGTATCAAATGTGATATGAAGTGCTGCATAGGGGCAAGAGAAGCAAAGGCAAAGAAAACGGCTAGTCGAAAGATAAATCGGGTTTTAGAGAGAATGGATGAGGGAGAGGTGATTAGGTTTGATAGAAACACATTGTGAACAGGGAGTATCAAATGTGATATGAAGTGCTGCATAGGAGCAAGAGCAGCAAAGGCAAAGAAAACGGCTTGTCGAAAGATAAATCGGTTTTTAGAGAGAATGGATGAGGGAGAGGTGATTGGGTTTGATAGAAATGCATTGTGAACAGGGAGTATCAAATGTGATATGAAGTGCTGCATAGAATGTGATATGAAGAGCAGCAAAGGCAAAGAAAACGGCTAGTCGAAAGATAAATCGGGTTTTAGAGAGAATGCAGGAGGGAGAGGTGATTGGTTTTGATAGAAACACATTGTGAACAGGGAGTATCAAATGTGATATGAAGTGTCGCATGGGGGCAAGAGTAGCAAAGGCAAAGAAAACGGCTAGTCGAAAGATAAATCGGGTTTTAGAGAGAATGGAGGAGGGAGAGGTGATTGGGTTTGATAGAAACTCATTGTGAACAGGCAGTATCAAATGTGATATGAAGTGCTGCGTAGCGGTAAGGGCAGCATAGGCAAAGAAGACGTCTTGTCGAAAGATAAATCGGGTTTCAGAGAGAATGGAGGGGAGAGAGATGATTGGGATTGAGAGAAACATATTGTGAACGGGGAGTATCAAATGTGATTAGAAATGCTGAGTAGCGGTAAGGGCAGCAAAGGCAAAGATGACGGCTTGTCGAAAGATAAATCGGGTTTCAGAGAGAATGGAGGAGGGAGAGGTGATTGGGTTTGATAGAAACACATTGTGAACAGGGAGTATCAAATGTGATATGAAGTGCTGCGTAGCGGTAAGGCAATGAAGGTGGCTGGTCGGAAGAGGAGCTGGGAAGTCGCAGGCGGAGGGCGGTGACGGTCGGCTGCCGTTGGCGGCGAGGGCGTAGGCGAGGGAAAGGGTGTGGCGAGGCGTTGCGCGCCTATGAGGCGGCTTCGCGACAAACAGACGCGGATAATGAGCTCGATTTGGAGCAATCGCCAGGCGGCGCCCCCGGCGGGCGCGGTGAGGAACTGCGTGTCGATTGTGTGTATCGTTAGGTTCGCCCGCCCGCTAATACAAACTCTAAGCTTCACGTTGTCGATAACTTTATAAACTCGATACACAAGTTAAATTGGTTCCCCATTGATTTCCATTGTCCAAACCCATTAGTGCTTCGTACACGGCCAATATAGCCGCAATGGAAAGGCGGAATTTCCCTACCCCCATCTGTATGATACGAGGCTGTAATTCGGCAGCGTCGCTCTCTCTCTACCTACTATCCCTGACGATCAGGCGTGCTTCCCTCAGAGGGAAGTTGTGAATATCGTAGAGAAGCGCTCCCCCTCTACGAGTATTGAAAGGGAAAGCGGCGCGCCGCCTTGTGAGCGACGCCACACGTTGTGTCCCCGTTGACGACTCCACCCTCCGTAATACAGCCAATGCAATAACTCCTGTAACTGGAAACATGCAACCAAAGTATCGACCTTTTACTTTTATATGAAGTTTTAAATTGGAACGTAAAAAAAGCGGAAACTAATTTTTTGTTCGAGGGATTTGAAAATAATCTACTTTTAGTTGTCAAAAATAATCGACTTATGCCCCTATTAAAGCATCGTTCGTTGCGGAGTTCTTTTAAGTTGCTTATGGAGTTGTATTTAAATGAAAGGGTACATCATTTCTTAACTTTGGCATAAAGTATGCTTGGCGATTTCAAAGTTTCAATATTCCTCGTGCACTTGATATCATTCAAAAGTATATCTAAAAATTAAATTTAGAGGAAATAAAAAATAATCGCGCTTTATTTATTGTAGGAATTATAAAAAAACAAATTTATGTTGTTCTACACTAATTAGAAATAATGAAAACTTACAAAACTGTTTCACATATTTTGGTTGTCTATTATCTTCTTACCTGATGGTACTTGTTTTGGGGTATTTCTCTTGAGATGCAGAACAATTAATCCATTAAAAAACGATACCAATTTTCTTTTGATACAAGATTATCTAGAAAGTACATCGAACACAAATACATAACAGTACATAAAACTAAATTTTACTACTTTTGCTTCTTTCATTCAAAGGGATATTTTTTACGAGACTTTAAATAAATGAGAGTACTAAAAGCCTTACATACAAAGAAACGGTCTATAAAGGGGAAAACATAGATGAAAAATTTCAAAATCGCAAAAACCTTACAATATTTATTTTGAAATAAAATATCTATAGCCCAAAAGAGCTCAAAATATAAAACTTTAGTGATGAGGGAGTTTGGAGATATCTTTGTATACGGGAGTAGATAAGGGAATTTTTTTTATAACGTATCTGCTTGAATACGTCGCCAGCTCTTAAAATATGAATTTTCGTAATACATTTTTAGTGAACAAATATCTATCTCAGTGAACGCGTCAGAGAGTATTTGAGACCGGGAAGATTTGTGTTTGTCAAAGATATCTCGGACGCGTTTACACATCGTCACTGCTTGTCTCATAACTTATTGACAGAGAATATTCACGCTTCTACATTAACCTACCGCACCAGATATTGTACCTGGCGAGAAGGATCTGTTTGATCACTACGGCAACTGTATAGGTGCGTTTACACAGCGATACAGTTCTATCACTAATTATTGCAGGAATTCACGTCTGTAGATTAATATATTACGACAGCCACTGAATGCGGTAAAAACGACCTAATTCACTACATTATATCATGAATATGAGCTTGATTTCTCGCATAAACACTTATTTTCTTACAATTTTTGGTCAGAGGATTTGAATTTCTATATAAACCTCCCATTCTTGTTTCTGTGTTTAGTGAAAGCGGTCTATTGCACCACTGTTCGTCACCAATACCGAAGGGCTTACACAACAATTCATTTCTTCTCGCAAACTATTGTCAGAGAATTTTCACTTCTATGTAATTCTTCCGGGGCAGATTATGTGCCCGCTGAAAGCGATCTATTTCAGACTATTGCCAGCGCCATTACAGAGCAATTCACTTCTCCTGGTGCAACATTGTGAGAAAGTTGGCGCGGCAGGGCTGTGTCCGGAGAGAGCGACCTGTGCGACCACTGTACGGTGGCCATCGGCGCCCCGCCCCGGCCCGCCCCGACCCGCCCCGCCCGCGTCCGCCGCCGTGCACTACCCCCGCACTAATAAGGCGCCCCGCGCGCGCTCTGGCGGGTGCCGGCGGAGTGGCGGCGGCCGTTTGGGCGCGTGGTGGCGGCGGCGAGGATGAATAAATGATTCCATCCGCAACACTTGCCGGCGCCGGGGATTGCCTGCTGCCGTAAAGAAAACGCTCGCGCGGGTGGCGGCGGAGGCGGCGGCAACTAACACACCGCCCCCGCCCGCGCCGCCATCGTCGCCGCTACTTAAAAGTGTACCCGAGAATTAACGCAAGTTCGGCGAGCTCCGTATTAATAGGTGCCTACCTGATGAAGCGGTGGCGGCGACGGTGGTTGTGGTGGTGATGGCGGTGGTGGCGGTAGCGACAACGATTGTGAATGTGGCTGGGGCGGTAGCGGTGGGGGTGGCGGTGGGGGTGGTGGTGTTAATGGCGGCGGCGTGGGTGGCGGCAGAGGCGGTGGTGCCGGCGGCACTGGTACCGGGGTGGCGGTGGCGCTGTCAGTGGTGATGGAGGTGGTGTCGAGGGCGATTGTGTCTGGGTGTGGCGGTGGCGATGGAGGCGGCGGAGTGTAGAAGGCAGCGTTCGGCGCTTGTTTGGCGCTCGCGACAGACGCGCTCTCAAGGGAGAGGCGCCTTCTCGGGGAACTTATCCTGCCAGGATTCGTTCAATTATTCCTCACGTCTCGACTCCAGGCTTTCCGCGCGCGCGGTGTAAACGAGTGGATTGGATGGACAAGGGAAGAAGCTGCTGCATTCATGTACTCCCCGGAGAGCAGATGTTAAAACGTGCTGGATTGGATGTCTCCGCTTATCCTGCTTGTGAGCTTGGTACAAAAGTTGTATCACGTATCCCCTTATTATTTGCTGGTATGTAGATATTAGCACATTAAACATGTTTTGTGAGCATTGTTTAGGTTAATTCGATGCATTGCTTTGTAGTTGTTGTACTTTCATTTCTTATTTAGTGGGAAAATTGGGGAAGAAAGAGAAAAAAAGTTCCACAATTATATTGGACTAAAACTCTTTAACGTGTCTTCTCTTATCAAGAAATAGACCATTACATTCGATAACTGACTGTTATATGTAGAGAGTAGTTTTTAATTTATTTGAAATGAAGAATATGTTTAAAACATAATAAATTTTTATTTATTTACCCTTTGTACATCGTACTGCAGGTATACCTGCTTAGTGTTACAGAATGTTGCGACTCCTTTCCATTAGCCATTTTGGCATTCGGGTTCCCCACTTCCAGGGCCTTCTATAGACAACGGGTTTCTGGAAGCGGGAGAAGATGGCGTGGCAAGCGCCATGATTCACGTGTGTATTTTCCACAGTATTTACCGTTAATAAAGTCATTAAATATTGGTACTAATTTTGAAATGAGGCTGAGTGAACCTCACAATCGCCCCAAATAGTACACAACCGGGTACAAATCCCCACCATTATTGGGGTTGAAACCCGGGTCCCTCAGGTTAGCAAACGTGTGTTCTAACCACTACGCTGCCATGACCCTCTAAACTTAATACATTATCTATTAAAAATAAATCATATAATATCTAAAGATATGATCTTAAACTGTGACTGCAGCAGTTGAACACTACTTATAACATTCTAAGACAGTAAAAAGTTTTATGTGTTGTATTTTATTTAATTTGTTATTTACATAACTTCATCTGTTTTCAAAAAATCAGATTATTTTTCATACCTTCAATTTATACTGAATATGCGCTTGCCTATTGAATTTGGGGTGAAGTCTTTCAGAACTTAATGAGTAGAGGGCAAATGATGAATCTTTATTTAGGATGTAACCAGCCTTTATTCAAATGCAGCCATTTAATTACCGAGTAACGCTGTGAATAACTAGACTATGGACCAAAGAAATACATTCCACATTCAACAGCGAATTGTTTTATATCCCTTTGTTTCCTCGTGATTTCATACCCAGAACAAATTTGGCACAGCCATTTTCCTCGAATATCAAATTTTAACATACGTACGTGCCCGGAAGACAAATTGTGCATTTGAACATGATTTCGTGCGATCTGTATTTCACAAACTAACGAGGCCTGTTGAAATTAGATTCACATTTTCACGTTTCGTTACTGTCGTCCGCCAAAAATCCTATGCTTTGTTTCTGACAATTTTATCAAATTCATTGTGTTCACGAAGTTAAATCAAAAGTAACTACTAACTAAAAATTGCTTTGCCCCATATTTCACTGCGTTGTAAACGGTCTAATATTAAATTTTGTCAATTTTGTGTTGTGGTTAGCAGTACGTAACTCTTCCATTCCACTACTACAATGATGTTTTATATTTTAAACCAGAAAACATAAAATTTGCAGAACGTGGATACTCACGCATTATATCTCAGTGCACAACGAAAACGGATATTTTGTTTCATTATTTCGAAAATAAGGATAGACATTTTACTATGAGTTGAAAAAATTAATAAAAATAATTAATTTGAGTCGTTTGAAATTCCCAGCAAAGAACTTTCTTAGCAAGTAAATATGAAAAGAAACAAACATTTCTTCTTCTTCTTCTTCTTCTTCTTCTTCTTCTTCTTCTTCTTCTTCTTCTTCTTCTTCTTCCAAAGCACTGCAGCCCGATGTGGGCAAAGGCTGCCTTCACGATCTGCCTCCATTCCTCTCTTCTTTCAACCTTCTCCCACCATCCAGTGACTTTCATTGTTTTCAGGTCATCCACAACATCCTGGATCCAACTTTTTCTGGGCCTGCCACGGTTTCGTACGCCCAGAATGTTATTTTTATGTATATGTTTAGGCATTCTTTCCACTCCCATTCTCTGCACGTGTCCCAGCCAAGAAATTCTGCGATATTTTATGAATCTAATTATATCTTGATCTTCAAGTATATTGTTTATTTCTTTATTAGATCTTATCCTCCATCTTTCTCTATCTTTTACAGCTCCATATATTCTCCTTACAATTTTCCTTTCAAATCTACGTACTGTCTCGATGTCATTATTGCTCAGGACCCATGTTTCTGCTCCGTAAGTTACTATTGGTCGGATTAAAGTTTTATACAACTTGACTTTTGTTTTCCTAGTCAAGAGAGCAGATTTTAGGAGTGGTATATTTGCATAATAGGTCTTATTACCTTAAACAAACATATCACTACAATTATTTTCTGTGAAAGTTACTTTGCAGAATCCAAAAAAGGTAATTTTCTTTAAATACTTAGTGATTTCTACAATATTATTATTAAATTTGCCACAGTGAAATATGGCTTTTGTAGAAAGATATTTTGAATAATCAACGTCAGTGTGTATTAAAATATTTATTTTATAAGGATGTACGAACATCAATTGAGCAGTTTTTTTACCAACCATTATTCACGTAGAGAAAAAGGGAGGTACGGAAACACACTCTCGACTGAGCTTGGTTGCGGTAACGACGTGCCAAGCGGGTAGCATACCCTCCAGGCGCTGGAGCAGGCGCGCGGCATTCGGCGGCGGTGCTGCGCTCTGGCGCCGGCGGTGCGCTCACGCCGGACGTTTCGCGCGAGTATTGCCGCGCAGCGTGCGGGTAACTCCCCGGCGGACGAGGTGAGAGGGTATCCGCATTATGCCCTGCGCCCGCGCCTTCCCCTTGTAGCATCTTCAAGGCGGCGGCGGTGGCGGTGGCGGCGGCAACAGGGCCCCGAAAGTTTGCGTCGGTAGGCGGGCGGGCGGTGGCAGCAAATCCCAGCCTGCAATCATCATCACGAACTTGACTCCTTCTCAGTTATCACGGCTTTCCCACCTCCAGCACACGCGCTCACCTCTGCCCCGCCCCCGCCCCCGCGCCGCCGCCGCCGCGGCCTCCCCTGCGACTCGCCGTGTCTTACCCGTGACCATTATTGCGTGTTGCCCTCTCGCTCGCGCGCGAACAAAGAGAATAAGAAGATTAAACCCACCTCCGCCCTCCTGTGCCGCCGCGTCGCCCGCCGCCGTCCTCGCCGCCCTCGCCGCCCGCGCCGTCGTCCTCACCGACGCTCTCCTAATGCAACGGGTGGTGCGCCGCTGCGGTAAGTGGGATAAATAAGGTCAGTTTTGAAGTGCCATTTGTATCAGTTTAGTGTAGGGTGCGCCCGAAGTGGGAAGCGAGGACTCGGACCCGGATTTTGGGGCTTCTCTCGGATGCTGAATTCGCTTGCTTGAGGCACTTGCAGTACGTATATCGACGTTTATATATATGCGTTTTTAAATCTATCTATTCTGCATTTTGATATCAATTTAAAGAATGTATGAGGTCATTATTTATTGTCGACATATTTTCATACTTCAAACCACTATAATTACGGAATCGAAATTCCAGAAATATACATACCTTTAGCGAATTAGGATGTTTGAACTTTTAAATCATGTAGAACATACCTAAACATGATTAATGGTATTACAAAGAGGAAAAGTTGTAATGTTAAAACATGTTTAATCGCTAATTTTTTTCTCGCTATGTAATCTAGGCAAACCAAAACATGTCGCTTGAAAATAGTTTCTAGCGAAGAATGTTATTGCTCAAGAGTAAAGCAGTTATTTCAGAAGCTGCGGTCAAATCCGTTTCCCTAAAATAGAACAGAAGATCAATCAGGCGGCTGAAACTCAGGAGATGAAGACCTGCAGGGAGGGGTCAGTCGCTCTTGAGGTGACTTCGATCTCCCGTAATAAGCCCCTTCGCCCGGATCCCGCCCCGCACTACGCCCCTCGGCCCGCGCCGACTCGCCTCTTGGCTGGCAGCGAGGGAAGAAGCGCGGGACCTCCTGCAGAGTGTTTTAAAATTCCGACACCAAGCCGTGATAGTCTTTGCTGAATTCGTTAGAGAGTAAGTGGCTGCACTTGGGATTCCTTCCCGGAAAGAGGGGCGACGGAAGCGCTTGAGGCCGTCCCCGCCCCACGCCCCGCCCCCTTCGTGGAGGCGGGGAGGGGCGGGCGGGCAGGGCTGGGGAAGTCTGACCCTTCCGTCGCCCCGCCCCCGCCCCCACCTCCGCCCCCGTCTGCTCTCCGCTCCCAGGAAGAGCGAGGGGCATACTTTGACAGACGGCTGATCTAGGGGCTTCAATACAAAGCCCAGCGATTCATAAGGAACCGAGCAGCCCCGACCTCTGCGGCGGGCCGACGGGCAGAGAGACAGGCAGACGGACAGACGAACGGACAGAGCGACAGACAACCGACGCGGAGGGAAGTAGTAATGGTAGGGGGACTGTATTTTTATTGAGTTGTCGACAGCTTGTTGTGGCGGCGGTGGCTGCGGGGGCGGCGAGAAATAGAGCAGAGGAGACGAGAGGAAGGAAAGAGACAGAAAAAAAAAGAAACCGGCGGCGAGCGAAGTTTGAGTGTTGAGTTGTTTCTTGCCAAGTGTCGAACGCTCTTTCTCCGTCTGAAGTTTCTTTTCTTCTGGTCTGACACTCCGCTCTCCAGGAGTTGGCCAGCATTAATCATAAAGACGAGAGGAACAAAGACGCGCGAAGAAAGCGGAAGGGATGGATAGTGCGCGAGGACAGATGCCGGAGGAGGACGCGTGCTTTCCCCTGCGCCTCGGCCTCGCCCACCCGCCCGTGCTCTCTCACCCGCGATCATTCATCTGAGCTCACTCGAAAGCGATCACCCGCCACGCTCACTTACTCGCGCTCACCCGCCCGTCTTCACTCGTCCGTCTTCATCCGCCCGCGCTCTCTCACACGCGCTCATTCACCTCAGCTCACTCGAAAGCGATCACCCGCCACGCTCACCTATTCGCGCCCACCCGCCCGTGTTCACTCGTCCGTCTTCACCCGCCCGCGCTCTCTCGCCCGCGCTCATTCACCTCAGCTCACTCGAAAGCGATCACCCGCCACACTCACCTATTCGCGCTCACCCGCCCGTCTTCACTCGTCCGTCTTCACCCGCCCATCTTCACCCGCCCGCGCTCTCTCACCCGCGCTCATTCATCTCAGCTCACTTGAAAGCGATCACCCGCCACGCTCACCTATTCGCGCTCACCCGTCCGTCTTCACTCGTCCGTCTTCACCAGCCCATCTTCACCCGCCAGCGCTCTCTCACCCGCGCTCATTCATCTCAGCTCACTCGAAAGCGATCACCCGCCACGCTCACCTACTCGCGCTCACCCGCCCGCCTTCACTCGTCCGTCTTCACTCGTCCGTCTTCACCCGCCCATCTTCACCCGCCCGCGCTCTCTCACCCGCGCTCATTCATCTCAGCTCACTCGAAAACGATCACCCGCCACGCTCACCTATTCGCGCTCACCCGCCCACTCACATCCGCACGCGATCACTCGCAAGCGCCCATCCGCGCTCACCCCCCACGCGCTCACCCGCCTGCCCTCACACACTCTTGTTCACCCGCCCTCACCCGTCCACTCACTCGCACGCCTCCACCCGCCTTCACCAACTTGCGATCACCCATTTGCGCTCTTCTATTCGCGCTCACCCTTTCGTGCTCAATCGCCTGCACCCACCCACTCATCCTCACCCACCCGTTGTTACCCGCCCGTCCTCATCTACCCACGCTCAACCATCAGCTCTCGCCTGCGCTCATCTGTGCTCTCTCACCCGTCCTCGCTCACCAGCACGTACTCGCCCGTTTGCGCTCTTCCGTTAACGCTCTTCCGTTCTATCTCACCCGTTCACTCTTACACGTCGGCCTTCACTCGTCCATCCTCGCCCGTTCGTTCTCACCGACCTGCGCTCACACATTCGCGTCCACTCACCCGTCCTGTTCTGCCCGTCCTCATCCGCTGGTCCTCATCCACCCGTCCTCATCCGCGCGTCCTCACCCGTCCGTCCTCTTCTACCCGTCCTCACCTACCCGCGCTCATTCATTCACCGTCATCCGCCCAACTTCACCGGCACATCTTCATTCACTCGCGCCTACTCATTCGCGCTCACCCGTCCGTCCTCTTCCGCCCGCCAATCCAGACCATCCCGCCATCCTCGTTCACCATCCCGAACTCACCCGCTTGCCCTCATCCGCCGCGCTCGCTTGCTTGCGCTCTTGCGTTCGTGCTCTTCCGGTGGCGCTCACCCGTGCGCACTGACCCGTTTGCTCTCACCCGCTCGCGCCAATCCGCTCGCTCATCCACCACAGTCGGCAACCGGAATAAGCTCCTTCAGTAGGGAAGAAATCAGGTGGTTTACGGAGGTAAGAGGCATGGCTTTGTCATTATTCCAAGCAATACATCTTATAAAGTTTTCCACAGCTAGTTAATTGTTTGTTTTCCTGAGTTATGAATAAATAGATGTATTGTTTTTCAGAATTTTAAAGTTTTCATAGTCGTCGCGTTGTCTTTGTAATTATTGTAAAAGTAAATAACAATATTGTATTGATGCAGTTCAAAAAGATATATTGTTAGAAGTTGTATTTCAGATTCAAATATGATAGTGGTATATTATAAAATCTGATTTTACATCAGCGAACAAGCAGATGGTGAGATTCATTGCAAAGATGTTGTCACCATAACCGAAGACAAGGCGGAGGCCTAATCATCCAACGGACGTCTCAGAGGAGAGACGGGCGCCTTAGTCTGCAAACGAGAGTGAGGGAGAGGGTGGGTGGGTGGGGGCAGGGTGCCATGAGGAACGGCCGGGCGCGGAGGCAACTTGTGTCCACAGCGGCTGCGGAGGCCCAGGGCGCCGCGGCGGCGGCGGCGCGGGGCCGGCGCTGCGCGGCGTCGTCGTCAGAGGCCAAGGCAAACATCTCACGCGGTGTCTGCGGGGCCCACAGGGTAATTGTTCTTGTTTGAGGTGCGCGCATCTAATGAGACAAGATCCGACCTGGGAAATGCGCCAACTGCTGCAACCGCCCGCCCGCCCGGCGCGGGGCGAGCAACGGTTCCTCTGCCGCCGCCGCCGCCGCGAAGGATGACGAGTACACGTCGCCACCGGCTCTCCACTGCTGCCACCATTGTCCGTGGAACGATCGTAACTCGTAATGTAGTCAGATGTGAGGTTCCTGGAAAAAGATATGCAAAACATCTTGTGTGTATTATTGACGTTGATTTGAGTTGACTCGAATTTGATGCAATCCATCGGGAATTTCAAGAAATCTGTTGTACATATTGGGCATTATGTTCGGTGATGTCAAGTTCTTTAAGGCGTCAACGTATAAATTTAAAATTATATAGGGAAAAAGATGATTAAATATTTTTTACAGAGGAAGAACTGTGTACTTGCAAAATACTGGAAACGTTACTGGAAAGTTTCTCAGTCTTCGATGAATTAGAGTAAAAATGAAAATTACTAACAGTAATTATATGTTGATTTTTCTACTAGATTATATCTCAATTATTTTCTCCTTCTACTTGTGTCAAAACGCTCACTTTAACACAATATGATTAGTAAAACTTCAAGCAACTGTTGAATGCAGGGTAGGTTGCATTAATCGATTCCGGAGATCATGATTTCGTTTTGTTATAATAAAATTTATCCCCATTGTCCGTAATATTTTAAAATGCTCTTACGATTATAATATTTTGCGCCACCTTGAACGTCACCTCTGTTGCCACAGTCACCATTTACGCACACTTCATATTGACAGATTCCTCTCACACTTCTGCCGGTAGCACTTTAAAAATGGCATCATTAACATCACTTTTATAATTGTCATCGTGATCAACATTCCTGCAGTCATTGCTATGTTCTCTATCTCAATAATCATCAGAATCATCGCCCCCACCTCCATCACAATAATCACAAGGAACATACAGCAATCAACAATCATGAAAGTCCAATCGCTTCCACACGCCCTCACAACGCTCACCATCACAATCATCATCACAATTTCAAGTATCACCATCACCATCATTACCTCCCCCTTCCGAACCACAATATCACCCCCCTCGCCGCGTTCACTTTGTCAACTTCGCCTGTCCCACCTGTCTGGACACACGCCCTCTGCCCCGCCCCCTCCGCGGGGCCACCCGTGCCACCTCGCCCTCGGCCCCGCCCGGAAGCACAACAGTCGCTCGCGTCGCGGGGGCGGGGCGGGGCGGGGCGGGGCGGGGCGGGGCGGGGCGGGGCGGTCCTCTCGCTTCGCCAGCGTCTTGCGGCCGCCGCCTGCGTCGTCTTCCGCGGAGGGCCGCGCCCATTGTCTGCGCCGCGGGCGAGTGAGAGGCCGAGCACAAAGGCGCCGTTTACCCAGGGGCTATGCGGGCGGCGTCGTACGAGACGCCGCGACGCCACGCGACGGCCGGCGCCGCCTCCCACGACGTCTTGGGCCGGCGAGCGGGCGGGCTGCGCGGGGCGGGGGCGAGGCGTGGCGGGGCGGTGAGCGACCTGGGCTCACCGTGGGACGCCACCGGTTGTGTGCGTAAGTTCTACTCGGTGTTTGCCGGAGAAATTGGGTACTGATGTTCTCGCATTCGATGTCGTGGTCTTTGAACGTTGTTTCTCTTTCATTAAACATCGCGCGCTTTGCTGGAATTAGCTTCGAGTGTCATTTGCTTGCAATCTTTGGATTCTTTGAGTTTACTGTTTTTGGTTTTGTTTGCAATTCTTGGTTTTGATTCTTTGGTTTGTTCCCCTGAATGAAATCACTTGACATATATATATATATATATATATATATATATATATATATATATATATATAATAAGCTGTTAAATTCTTTGCTTTTCAACTGTAAGTACAGAAAAAATGCCCTTAAATTCTAAAATAAAATAATATTCAGATACCAAAAATTTATAGCATTTTTTGAAAGTCAAACAATGATTTTAATAAAAATAATTTATATTTTTATTCTTATTATCTGTAATATTTTATTTACTTTTCAACTTTTCTTTGATATTATCTCCCTCTATAAATCTCACAGAAAACTAAAAAAACAACAATTCATTTTATTGTTTGAGGTAAAACTAGAAAATATGTGGAAGGGGAAATGAATAAAGAGGTAGTAAATTTGTCCCTCATATATACGAGCAGACCTGGTAGACAGAGATTGCATCCATATATACATTAGATCATGGTTGGATCGAATTCCGCGTAAGGCATGGTCGTTTTCAGTTGAGTTGTGGCATGGTAGGCATTGTCAATACATCATTATCACACTTCAATCCTAATCCTTTCCCTACTACCCATATGTACTCCGGTATATTATACGTCGGGTAGAATGAGTGGAACACAATGGGCCTACAAGCTACTGCGGTCAGCTCCATTTCAGTACAATCCGTCTCCTTATAATAAAACCGGATCAACCAATGAAGGGTTCCGAGCAATATTGGACCCGCAGTAAGTTGCTGTTCTTTGACCGTGACGGGCTTAAAATTGACATTGGTGTGAATTGGGAAAGGAAAATTTTCAAGTCAGTCATTTTTTACAGAATTTTCAATAATACATTTTCAATTTTAGTGACGCAATACATGTGACGAGTTGAAGTCATGTATTACATGTGTTGATCATGTTGCTTTTGAACATTTGCCTTTCAATATTATTCTTCAATACATTCAACAAATAGTTTTTTATGGCAAGACATAAAAAGCGAAAATTAAAACGATTCTTATTTATTAATTTCAATAAATTCACATTGTCACACGAATTTAGAATTTAGATATAGAATCATATTTTTGTGCAAAATAGGAGAATTTATTCTTTTCTCTGATGTGTGTCTTTGATGTGCAGGTCAATGCTACATGTTTACGTTTGTTAAAATGAGACATGGATAAAATCAGGAAGTTATTTTGTCTGAGAAGGAAGAAAATGAGACAAGAACGTTTAGGATATCAGACATTTTCATAACATTTCAAAAGAGTATCTATGGTCAAACTGTCTTGTAAAACATACAAGGTATTATTTAGAACTTGAATTTTAGGTCAAGGATCGTTTCCCTCATAAGACTATGAAAAAGAAAGATTATTTACTCACTGATCAAGATGGGTATATCATACAGTTTCCCGATTCTTTGGAAGTCAAGAATATGTAGTATCTTAGTAAACCAGGGTGCTGATCCGAGCGAAAGGAACGGTATATGATGCCGAAACACATACAAGAATCTCTAATTTTAATATTAACTGTTGTGAAAACTATTTTTATATTAATATGCAAATAATAATATACATTTAATCTGTATAATGTTGTCCAAGATTATAATGTTTTATACTTTAAAATATTCAAAGCATTAATCATCCCGATTGAGTGATGTAACTTGAATATAAAATTCCATGATTATCTTAGAATATATCTTCATTTTCTGATACTATACGGAAGAGAACGCAAGAATACTATACATTCTAGCCAGTTATTTGATCCCTAAAAGTCATTTTGAAGAACAATTTTTACATCTCTAATTACTTGTACCAGTGATATAAAATAAATAGCTTTAGTGACAAGCTTAAATATATTTTTTTTTAAAATTTGGAATAGAACAAATTCGTGACATTGTGATGTAGGGCATTGGATTTTCTTCTTCTCCGCTCAAATCAATGTTCGTGGTTGCAAAAAGGGAAGCAAACTTCTCCTCGACGATTGCAGGGTTCCGCATCGTGTCATTAAAAGGGAAAGAATTTCCGCGACGATCAATAGCCCAGAACCCCCCAGGCGGCGAAGGAGCATCCAACTCAGTCTCTCCCAAACCACACCCTTGTGGCGATCCTGCAGCCCGCGGGCCGCGCCTCATCGACATCTGTCGACCGCCGATCGACTCGGCACAGACCATCAGCCTCCTTTCGCTCCGCTGGCTCCCCGCCGCCCCCGCCGCTCCCGCCGCCCCCGCCGCCCCCGCCGCCCCCGCCGCCCCCGCCACCCCGCCGCCCCCGCCGCCCCCGCCGCCCCCGCCGCCCCCGCCGCCCCGCCGCCCCCGCCGCCCCCGCCGCCCCCGCCGCCCCCGCCGCCCCCGCCGCCCCCGCCGCCCCCGCCGCCCCCGCCGCCCCCGCCGCCCCCGCCGCCCCCGCCGCCCCCGCCGCCCCCGCCGCCCCATCCCACCTTCGCTCGTTCGTTCGCTCGCTCGCTCGCCCGCCCTGCTTTCTGCCGCTTTGCCCTTCCAGCCCTCGCTTCTCTGCCGGTTCAAAGGATAAGGATAAGCGCTTGCCTTCTTGCCTGCTTCCTCCCAACATCAAAGCGCGACATCGGGGCGTCTGCGGCGTCGCAGCAGCCTCCGACCGCGGATCGGAAGAACGCATCGGGCCGGAGAGGAAGCGGGGGAAACTGCGAAAAATAAAGGCGCGCCGTAGTTAGTCTCGTCTTGGGAGCGCGCCGATATTCTTTTGCATCACAAAGTTCGTGTAACATCCCTCATCCTGTGATCTTTTTCTCTCGAACCTTTAACGATAGGCGGTAAGCGGTTTGGTGATTTAGTTGTTTGATTCGGTGAACTCTTAACAAGCGTTTTTTGCTTCATCGATTCAAAGGATAAAAATTCTTTGGTGTTGGATGATGAAAGGAAATTCTGAAAATACCTCTTATACACGTGTATAGGCAGCATCTTCTGTTGTGTAGCTTAAAGTGAAGGTTTATTGAAGGATGTTCCTGCAAACCGTAGCTCCAATATTTTCAGGATTCGTACTGTCATTTTTTTATGAATTCCGGATGAGCAAAAAATTTAAAAAGAATAAATTGAAGGTACTAGGCAGATGAGTGAATATTTGAATGGTGTATTCAGACTAGATGGTATATTAAACATTTCTCATTGTAATGCAGCAATGAAATAGTAAAAATATTTTATTGTGCTTGTAAGAAGTAATCAATATTACTGGTTGAAGAATTTATTATATATTTTACTTGAATTTTAACAATTTATTTTGCATTTATCTTTTGCGTAAAGTGGTTTTGCATACGGCGGTGCCCCGCTGGTGGGAGGTACCTGGTAGGGGAGAAACCATGCTAGCCGACGGTAGGTCGGCGCCGGTTCTCACCATCCAGCGGGGGAAAGATCACCGCCACATATGCATAAAAAAACATGCACTACACTTACGGGACTAATGACCTCGTTAGTTGACGCCCGGAATCACTAACAACCAACGAACCAACCAATGTCTAATTTTCAGGTAAATGGTAAATAATGATATCTGCAACTGTAAGAGTAAACTTTTTCAGGAGTATTTGCTCGAGATATGAGAGTTATCATGATTGTTATTATCATTTAATATTATTATTTAATATTAATATTATATTACTCTCATTTTATTTTCTTTGCAAAAAATAAGAATTATAGATGTACAAGTTTGTACAAATTGTGACAATTTTCCTTCTCTTCCAAACATAAGTTAGCGAAATGTCCACCCTCCACGAACGAGGAGCTATCCGCAGAGTAACCGTGCGGACTCCCTTCACCCCGAGGGCGACCACGTAATGCATAGAAGTTCTCGAGACAAGTTCCTCACCTCAGACGCGCGAGCGCCAACATTCGCCCCCACACCTCCAAGAGAGCCTCACCAAGGAGCGCGAGAAATCTGTTGCAGTGCGTGGAGGCACTTTGGCGGAGGCGGAACCCTCCGCGGGCGAAAGGAGTCGAAGCGGTCGAGTCTCTCAGGAACGGTTCCTCACGAGTCGCGGTTGGCGGTGGCGGCGGCGGAGTCTCGTGAGAGCCACGATGCAATCTGGCGCCGTGTCGCGCGTTTTTCGTGGGTTGCGGCCTTAGAGACGGCAGCATCGGTGGCTGAGGCGCTGGTGCTGTTGGTGGCGGTGGTGGTGGTGGGGAGGGGGGCGGAAATGGAAGTGGTGGCGCTGCAGAGATTCAGAACATGCGGTTCTGGTCGTAGTGGCTCCCTTGGTGCAAGGAGTTGTAGTTTGTGTGATACAGCTATGTGGAGACAACTGCGTACGTGAGTAGACGTGAGGTGGGAGTGCTGTAAATTACTTGACTCGTAGGATTGAGGGTTTGAACTTGGCCTCATGCATGGATGTTCGTAGTGTGCATTGGCACGGCAAGAAGCTTCCTACCTTCTTAAGTGTGTCATTAATGGACCTTCTTCTGTTCAACTCGTATCTTCCTTAGCCTCAGGTGGTCGACAAACGCTTACGACTACCTCGCTAAAAAATATATAGAACACCGCTTTACAGGAGGCTTTGGGTTACATCAGTCGGCGGTGGAGGAACCAGCGCTCAGCATCGAAGTGAGGACTCAATAGTATCCCCGGTAGCGCCATAAATGCTGGGTAAAGAACGAATAAATCTCATCCAAATAAATCTCAACCAAAAAGCAAACTTTTTTTAATTAATTCAAAATTGAAGTACTATATGACATAGTGTAGGGATCACAGAATTTTGAAAACGTGTACAGAATTTACTTCACTCCATAGCACGTCATAGACAGTTTTAACTGTTTTTGACAAAAAAAAATAAACCAGGAGGAAAATAAAAGTATGAAGAGTAAAAGAGAAACTGCGAGGAAAGAATGAAATTGCGGAAAGTGGAAGAGGTAAGTTACTAAAAATATGATTAGTAAAATATCTGAAAAAGAAAGTGTAGAGGCTGTTCATTCCGGGAAAAAGATATAACCAAATGATATTTATGTATATTGAACGAGAAGATGAAATCTTTGCTTTATTCTATTGAAATACTGAATTCACCTTTCGCCAAATTTGCGGGATGACCCTATCAACGAATTTCAATAAACAATATTGCTCAAACAATAACAAGAAAGGCACAAAAGAACAAAGGCTGGGTTTTATCAGAAGACGAAGAGTCATGATTTGATTTGACAAGTATAAATTAGAAAAGAACTCATATGTAGGCGGTGAAGGAACGGAATGGTTACTAGTCACATTGGCATTAATTTTCCTCAATTGAGTTTATCTCTGTACTAAACGGAAAATACAAAGCCCTTTGTTTGTAACGATACAATTAAAATATCGAATCAAAAATACTTTAGCTTCCAAGAAACAATTGAACAGTGGGCAGGTGTTCTAAACGGCCTGCGCTCAGTCAATAGCCCCTCCTCAAAAAAATTAACTCTTTCTTAAAATGATCACTGTTGGGGGAGATCACTTAACAAAAGTTAAAAAATGAATTTACAAAAACAATATGATAAAAACCTTTTTTGTTGAATTCGAATAGCTTCTATCAAGGCAAATTGTTGATTGTGTTTTCCTAACTGCTGTGTTCTTATCACCGACGACTTTGAATGGCAAGAAACAATAATTGAACAACAAAAGCAAACGAATTTCACCAACATTTATCGCTGACAGCTTCATTTTCATCACAGACGCTGTCAGCGCTTTCCGCCTCACAACAAACGCGTTTAACCACAATTGATGCCTTTCCACGAAAGTCTTGCGTATCCGATCTCTCCTTTTGTATTTCGATAAACCGCCGCGACGATAACGCATTTTTAGAGTGCTCCTATATTTATCCGCGCCTCTCCGCGACTTTGCCGTCGCGCGCTAAAATATTTTAAAGGAATAAAACAATCGTTGGCGCCCATCAAAGCGCCGCGTCTGAGTGGAGCGCGTTCAGAACATGAAGCCGCCGCGGCAGGACAATTATGTACGCTCCGTGGCGCCGGCGTTTGTCGGGAGCGATGCTCACAGTCGAGCGAAGCAGTGGGTGGGGGAGGGGGCTCGGGAACGATAATTCGACCGCGCCTCCGCAGCCTACGCCCCCGCCCCCACCGCCCCCGCCCCCGCCCCCGCCCCCGCCCCCGCCCCCACGGTCCGCAGCGATATTGGACGGGAAACAAAGGCTGCGTCTCTGATCAAAGGAGTCAGTTTTAGTAGAGGATGCTAAGGAGAAAAATGAGTCGCATATTGCAACAAAGAGGAGGGTGGTTATGATACGAAGACATGTATATCAAGTAGGGACGAGCGCCTATGTACAACGCCGGATCCCAAACAGGCCCGAGAACGTCATTTCTTATTGAAGAAGTCATCCGAGTTCGAAACAAGGGGGAGAATGATGGGGGAATGCGGAGGGGTAATCAATTTTTCTGATAATTTCTTTTCCCTCTCTCTCTCTCTCTCCCTCCCGAAGGCGGCTGCGCGTTGAGCGTCTCCGCGGAGCGCTGTAAAATTCTACCCTCCGATGCGCCTGCCGTGGTCTCCGCGTCCCCCGGGCAGATCGGCGCGGCCGGGCAGAGGGTGGAGCCAAGGTGGAAATGCAGGGGAGAACTTGCTTAATACGAGTGATGGTTCCTGCCCCCCCTCCTCAGACACCTTCGCGCACGGCTGCCAACGTACGAAAAGTAATACTTTAGCTGCGTTTACATTCATGTGGGTGTGTTTGTGTTTTTACGCTCACAGTTGTGCTGTAAGCTCATGAGGGTGTTTGAGGAAGTATGTCGATATTTATTTTCTTCCTATATGCTATGAATATGAACTGTTATATTAATTTATTTTAAAATATTGTCCATAATTACTGATAAATAGTGACAGTTAATTCATATTATTGTTTGTATTGTTTAAATTTTTGCGATTTGAAAAGTATCTTTAAAGTATCACATTTAAATTATATTGCAAAAGAAACAAGCTTGTGCTATTGCCATAAAAATGTGAATAACTACCAGAGAGTTACTGCACATTTTACTTATATAAAATACACGAGGAGTGATTTATTTCAGGTAGAAAAACATACACAAGCATATTCCTAAGATTAATAATTCCCGGATAATTAATAATTCCCAATTCTTTGTTAAAGACTTGTGCGTATGCCATTATACACCCGTTAACTCACATATTTAATGCATCTTTATGCACTGGAACGTTTCCAGATATTTTCAAAACAGCTAAAATTAAGCGCTTTTCAAAAAAGGCAACAAAAATGAAATTCAAAATTATCGGCCCATTTCTCTTCTATCAGTTTTTTCAAAAATATTAGAGAGACTTTTTTACGTACGAATGGAAACCTTTCTCACTAAACACGACGCGCTTTCAGATTGCCAACATGGATTTAGAAAATCAAAATCAACGGAAACAGCTATATTTTCTTTTCTTAAAGATGTCGCCTCATCATTGGATCAAAATGAGGCACCTATTGGATTATTTTTAGATCTCTCAAAAGCTTTTGACGTCATTGATCATGACATTTTACTTTCCAAATTACCTTCATATGGAATTCGTGGTATTGCTCTAGATTGGTTATGTTCGTACCTTAAACAACGATCTCAGAGAGTTGAAATACCTTACTGGAATGATGGAACATTACGTACGCACCTTTCCGACTCTTTGCCCATTGCATGTGGAGTTCCTCAAGGATCGATTTTAGACCCTATTCTGTTCCTACTTTACGTAAACGATATGCCCTCGACGATTCGAAACGGAAGAACGGTTCTCTTTGCGGATGATACGAACATCCTTTGCAATAAAGAAACCGTAAATAGTACAATATCAGATGTTTCAAATTGGTTCCGAAATAACAAATTAATAGTAAACGAAAAGAAAACGGTTTTAATGCAGTTTTCCATTTCAAATAAACAATTCTGTGCTCCATTGAAAATGAACAGTGTACCATTGACTGATGTTAAGGCAACAAAATTTTTAGGTCTCTCAATTCAGTCAAACCTTAAATGGAACGTCCATTTAAATGAATTGAACACAAAATTAAGTTCATTATGCTACGCGTTCAGAATTCTCGCAAATTCAGGCAGCCTTCATACTGCTCGTTGTGTATACTTCGCGAATGTTCATTCCCGCCTGAGATATGGCATAATATTCTGGGGAAGTACATCTTATAGCTCCCAGACTTTTAGATTACAAAAACGAATTGTACGAATAATAACCAAATCCCACCCACGTGATTCATGTAAGCCTCTCTTCATTAATCTAGGAATTCTACCATTACCGTGTCTTTTTATTTACGAATCAGTGGTTTTTGTAAAAAATGACTTGCTTAAGGGCGGGAATATATTTTCAGAAAATGCCGAAGTCTATTACTATAACACTCGACGTAGAAATCATATTCATCAGGTGACAGTATCAACAGCTCATTACAAAAAATTCACATACAATACATGTACATTATTTTACAACACTTTGCCAGATGACATTAAACGATTAAATTCAATAGAAAAGTTTAAATCCCAAGTGAAATCGTTTCTGCTGCATAACTGTTTCTATACAATTAGAGACTATACTGAGCATCACAAGAAAAGTAACATTATTTTAACAATGATACATAATGCATTATTTACCATTTGGACTGTATAAATGAGTATAAACAACCTGTAACAACTATTGTACTACAGCTTCCGGGTCAATGACCCCCATCTCGATCAGGTTTTTCGTCCAGTTTTCCTGATCCATTGAGCAAATGCTGAGATGGCCCCTTGTTTTGCTTCTGGACATAAATGTAACTTCATTTTCTGTGCACGTCTTCTAGAATTCAGTGGGAAATACAATTATTCAAATTATCGTTTCCATGTTGTCGCGGCAGGATGTAATAAGAGCCAAAATTTATTGCTTATTTATCCTTGAAAATAGATTTTATTACATGGGAGTTTTTTTGTTTGTTTTTTTCTCCCTTTCAAAATTCAAAATGTATTGCTTATTTATCCTTGAAAATAGATTTTATTACATGGGAGTTTTTTTGTTTTTTTCTCCCTTTCAAAATTCAAAATTCAAAATTAAGTAGTATATGACTTAGTGTAGGGATCACAGAATTTTGAAAATGTGCACACAATTCACTTTTCCCCATAGCACGTCATACGCAGTTTTTAACTGTTTTTTTGACGTAAAATAAATAAATAAATAAATAAATAATTGATTTCAATGATCAGAAACAGATTCTCAAAAAATATGTTTTTGTGTTGTAACTTTCCAATCCCGTCGTTTTATCTCTCTGCAAATTTCGAATACTCGAAGTGTTGTTGAATAGAAAGGTTATTTGCATCATTGCAAATAGTACTGCAAGTCTGACCGTTGGCTGGTGAACTTGAGCGCAATCATAGGATTGGGCGCGAAACAGAACTGTCGTCCCAATTCTGTGAATTTAAGAATTTGCGTTTTTAGTCGTTTCCAGTTTTTTCCCCTCCTCAAAATGTATACATACGAGTATCTCAATTGGTTTGACTCATTTTAAGCACATGCGTCTGGTTGTTACTGGAGAAAAGTAATGCTCAAGAAACTGCTGCACATTTTACGTTACGTTAAGTTTCAAAGAAAATTGACATAGAACTCATTTGTTCATATAACGGAGAAGACGTTGAGTTTTTTCTCATTAAAAGACTCATTCTCTATAAAACATCTCAGTTTGGAGTTTCTAAGTATTTGACATTTTAGTCAGGGGGACAGCCGCCACACTCACAGGTTGTGCGGATTGCATAAGAGACCAAAATAAGGCGCAATTTCCTTGTTTACTATAAGACAAGAATAATGATGATGATGATGATAATA